>SNQJ01S0074594.1:37307-60368 GCA_010110895.2 Picea sitchensis | reverse complement strand
AAAAATATGTACTTTGAAATAAAAATTAAAATAAAAACATGATTTAGAACCTATTTTAATATGTAAAATTAAAATATACTTTAATATAAGTAAGCGTTTTTCATTAAAATTTATATTGATATAAATTGTTTATGTATCGAAAATGGTAGAAAATGGTTGGTGGAAATTAACAATCCTCTACAAATTGGAAGCATTCACTAATGCCATTAATATGACACCTACCATTAATGGAATTATTCACTAGTGCTATTAATTTTTAATTAGGATGTTAATCATACACTACCTTGAATTTTGAATATACTCCAAATTCAAGTAAAAAAATGAAAATCTAAATGCGGCAAACCAATCCTTAGTAGATGACCTGTTATTTTTTATTTTTTGTTATCAGGCCACACAATCAAATTTGTTTTCAGCTTAAGTTTTTTTCAATCAAACTTAATGAAAACTATATTTAATGTGTAGAATATAAGTAGTGTTAGGTTCATCATACATATTTTTCAAGAAACTCATAATTTCAATTTTGTTTTCAATTTGCTTGAAGATATTGAAATCTAAATGCACAAATTTAACAATTTAATATAATATCAACACTTTTGGAATCAAAATTTACAATTTCATAATTAAAATTGATACTTTTTAAGATGTATTTAAATTTTTTAATTAGGATGTTAATCATATGTATTACCTTGAATTCTTTAATTATGATGTTAATCATACTTTTTAAGATGTCTTTAAAGTATTTCTAAGCCATCAATAGTCCCTTATACTGACATGGAAATGGGTCCTAGTTTTGATATGAAGTTATCCTCTTCATATGAAAAAGCAATGAACAATCATTGCAAATAATGAACGCAAATCCTATATGTAGTAAATTGGTTACATGAATTAAAGTATTTGTGTATACGATCTAGATAATTTGTAGGATTAAAGTATAATCATCCAAAGTATAGGTCATTTTAGGTTCCTTAGATACAATCTATAGGTTCTTCCCTGAAATTGTAAATAAGGCTTGGTAAACTTTATAATTGATAAAAAAATATAACTTTTCTTAATTGAATGGACCATGAAAGTAAACTAAACTGGAAACGATTCTAGAATCCTAGATATTCATAAATACGTGTACTTTCAATGCAAAATATAAAATTCTGGAATGTACATGTCACTTGTTTAAAGAAATCGTAATGGTATGCCATCTTCAATTATTCTTTCATGATCGACTTTGGACATTTTCCATTTTCTAACTTTTGTTTTTTTTCTTGATTGAACTTATATTATCTTTATGCGCTCTGCACATACCAAATGACTATATTGACAACTTAAAAAATCTGACTGGTAGTCTTGAAAGTGAACATGAGTATTGGTTTGATGGGTTTCTTGAAAAAAATATCCTTTCAATATGATGGATCCTCTTATATATATATATATATATATATATAAAACCGTTATCATCAAAATCTTCTAATAACCTCATCTTTTGTTATGTGCATCGCATCAAATAATATATCACGTTTTTAGTGTTGTCTACAAGTGCAACCACAACAAAGACATCTCCTGCAAATAATTCAATATGTTGGAAAACAAGTAGTTCATGTTAGATTATCACACAAGTACATCTACAAGTTATTTGAAAAAATTTAAACATAAAAATCACCTTCTCTAACAAGATCAAAAAATCTATCGACATCAACTGACACTATAGTTTCATTTGATTCTATCTCCTTTGAGATTGCAAGTGGAATTTTCCCTTTTATATTAAGTTCGGTATGTCTCCAAGCTTCAACATATTCTTCATTTTCATTTTCACAAATATCTATGGATTCTCTGTCCTCTATGAAAACTAAACAAAAACAAGACTCATTTCTTCTATCAAATGCAAACACATTTTGATAGCATTTTGTTTTAACTAAATGCATTTTTTGTGTCTCATGTATTGTATCGTCTTCATATGGGATTTCTCTATTTACATCTTGGATTCCAACATACCAAAAAAACCTGCAAAATACAAGAACTTGTTAACTTGAAATATCTCAAGAAAATGATTGAAGATTGAGTATAAATTTGAACACATGAATAAAAATATCATGTGTACATGTGTAACATGTATATATAGACACACCTACGCACATCCCTTGACGGATTATTTTCATGGCTTAGTGCCATTTTTCACCATTCAACAACCTGATCAACAGATTCAAATTGATCAACATGAGGGTTCATCTGATACCTTCAAAGTGTTTTTTTTACACATGCCCCTGCACCGTCGTTCTCTTCTTTTCCATGACCAGTCTCAAAAAAATTCCAGTAATGTGTAATGTTTGATTTTTTATGAAGACAACACAACCAATAGAATGATCGTGAAGATTTGAATTGACCTGCACACCCATCTGACCATATCCAATGTCGATCGAATCTGATCCCACATTCTTTCAATGAATCATAAAATTTATCAAAACATTGTTGTACATAATGTGTGTCGTGTGCTCGATCATCACTTATATAAAAGTGATATTCTTTAATAACATGTCGATTTTCATTGGTGCTTTCTATGTTATCAAGAATCCGTTGAGCATGTCGATATAGAACGTGGACAAATATAGTGACTTGATCAAAATGATAATATTCACTCTGTATTTATTTTTGTGTAGCAAATGTGTAATTCTATGTAAAATCAACTATAGACAAAATTGTCCCTCATGGAAACACTTCATAGGATTGTTTGAATTGTAGGTATTTCCATCTAGATCTATGTGAATCTTGGTGTATTTATAAATTTCTTCCTGAAACTTCTTCAAAATATCTATCACACAGATTTTATCTACTTTCAAATCAATCCTTTTGGAAACAGCATTTGAAGAATGTGGAGTCGTGTTGTTGATATATTCATATATATTCCAATTGACTGTTATATTAGAAAATGATTGATCATTCATATCAATAGGATACTTTGAGTGAAGAAAACTTATATTTCCACAACGGTCACATTTCTTTCCACCAACACATTTTTTTGGTAAAATAATTCATCACCTTCTCTTCCACATAGAATTTTTGATATAAAATCACGAAATGTGGAAGGAGGAGGTGAACTTGGCCATAATGTTTTACCAAAATCAAGAAAAGTGTCATAATATAACTCAAATTCCACATGATAATGACAAAAACAAGTGTCACGAACAGTGATGGGTCTAACAAACCATGGTTTTTGTTGCACAAATGTATTGATGTAAATTTTAACTTCTTTGTGCTCTTCTTTGAACTTATTGAACAATTCTATTTGTGTCATTGGAAATATATGTTTTGGATGTTATTCATATTTTTTTCATGTTATTCTTCATCGAAACACATCCCTTGTATGTGGTGAAACACAAGATTTTGTCAACCAACAATTATAGGCCAATTCTTTAACATTTTCTACAAGTCTATCTTTGTAGGGTTGTCTAGAAATCATTGTCCAACAAGAAAGTTCATCATTTGCATCTATTTGCAATCGAAAATTTCTATGTTTGTACAATGTTTTTCTTGGCGTTCCCATCATTTTTTCCATGTGTCATGTCAAATGATCTTTTATATTGCTAGACGGAACAACTATTGTTTGTATCACTTTACGTGCAACACTGACATCTTTTTTTCGATATTTTCCAAAAAAATTTAATACACTAGTTATATTGTCAAAGACATTCTGTTTCACATTTGTATATTTTGTCAACTTTTGAATACCCAGTAATGATGTAGCTTCTTTTAAATTTCTTGACTTTATTAGACAGAGTAAAAGTTGAGCTTGTACTGTTACTGATTCATCTTTCAAAAAAATATTATACATATTCTTAGTTCAATATATTATATAATGCTTAGCTTTTTTTTTCCAAATTTGTCAGTATCAACATTTTCTAATATTTCATCATCAACGTTGATAGATTCTCCTGCATATTTCAATTTAAATTTTATATTAAAAAACAAAACCCGAACATAAATTCACTAAACTATATACAAGTGTTCATCTTGTATTATCTAAATTTATGTACAAACCTATAGGTGATTCGTCTTCTGCTTCAATTTTGGTTTCAATGTCTTCATCAACGTTATGAGACAAATCTATTTATGTTTTTTGAAAAACAACAAATTGTAATTACAATCAATTATATTAAACAATATTTTAAATTTGAATTCTATACTTTTAGTATAGACAATATGTGCATGTATAGCTTGTTGGACTTCTTCTTGTTGAAAATCTCTATTTACATTATCATCGTTTCTTTCTTCAATATTTGCAAGTTCTCATTTATTTATCCAATAATGCTCTTTCCTTTGATCGTTATGGTGAGTTTCATCTTGAGTGCGATCAAATTTTCTCTTATGCAAACTTTTGTTTCCCATTAGTATAGTTATCTGTAAAACAATTTTAACAAAATCAACATTTCATAATAGTCTCAGAAAAACTTCATCGTCACAAAAATTATTAAAAAATAATATCAATAATTTTATGTTCAACAAAGGCTTCACCTTGAAAAAATGTTCAACATTTAGCTTTCAACATAGAAATTGTTATTCCAATAAAATCTTGAACTTAAAAAAAACAAACTTTTTTTTTTGCATTCAAAACATTAATTACCTTGTTCAACAAAAATGAAAAAGATGATTCGAAACTTTGTTTAGGTGCTCTAGAAAACCATGAAACAAGTGATGAATTGTGTTAAACGTGTTCGGTCAAAAGTGTATTTATACGATTTGGCACGAAATGAAACAATACGACGTGTCTTTTCATTGTTTCCGTCCAAAGAAATTCTCTCACCCATCTTTCAGCTGAAAAAAGGTTTTTTCGGCCAAAAACCTAGGAAACCGTTTAATTTTAATGGAGTCCGTTATAATTACGTTTTTCGGATGAAAGAAATTGTTTTCGGCCGAAAGAGTCTTTCGGCCGAAAACTAGCGAATGGGCCTGTTTGCAAGAACCAGAGAATTCCCTCTAGCTTACCTGAACTTTGGAGGTTGCAGACTCCTGCAATACTCAGAATTTGGTTTCGAAAATGATACCAACATTTGAAAAATTGAATCTACTTTCAATTCCTATAATGTGTTTTCATTTTCATTATTTTTATGTAATTTTATTTTATTTAAAAAAAAAAAACACTGCATAATATTTTCAGTTGACATTATGATTCAGTGAAATAAAATATCTATATCTCTAAAAATACACAGTAAAAAATTTATAAAACAATTATATTCATAAGCCTTAAAATGTTCTTTTCAAAAGGGTATTTTTAGATTTTACTTTTAAGTAAAAATTAAGATAGATACAAGGTGGGGGGAAACATTTGTTTAAAATCTACAATGTTTTCAGCTTGGTCAACTTAAAAAAATTCTAGAAATTATAATATTCATCTGTTACATTCAAAATTATAGTCATAATAAAATAGAGTGTCTGTAGATTGTTGTAGTATATTTTGTTTGTTAAAAACAAAATTTTAATAATAGATACATTGTTGGCGGGGAAAATAACTCATTGTCATTCCTTTCATGTTTAAGGAACATATTGTTAAACAATTGTCAAATTGACATATCAAATCTCAATAAAAAAAAATGTAAAATAGTTAGTGGAAAGCTAAAAAAAATCTTCACAAGTTTTTTTTTTACTGTAAAGTAAAATTCTAAATAAAAAAAATACTTTTGTATATCGGAATTTGAAGAACTTGTGAAAATATAGTTTTTTTTCTCATAAAACAAGCAAAATAGACACCCATCCCTTGCTTTTATTAGTAGATATTTATATGCCTCCTATTGAATGAAATTTCTATTTTTATCCCAACACAAAGGTAGTCCCATTTGAAATAATTCATTGTATCTTTTCATGAAGGTTTCAATACTTCTTTGAATTGAACTACATTTATTTTGAGCTTTTTGAACAAAATTCTTCTTTGTTAATACCTTTGTAGCATCCATAATTAGAGAATTACGATCATTGACATGCAAAGACTTCAACCAATTCCAATTCTTAGAGTTAAGGAATTTTATAACATTATTGACCACCTATGGCTTATCACTTAGTTCTTCTATGATTTTATTTATATTGTGTTGAGTTTGAAAATCCAAGATAGACTCATTAGCTACCAATGTGAAAGAATTCCATGATTTCATTATCTTTGAGATGATATGATCCCAAAGAATATGTCTTGCTCCAATTAAATATGGTTTACCAGTTACCTTATCATGAGATTGCTCTAAATATTTCTTCAAAATTTCTTTAAGTTTCCAATATTTAACAATGAATCCATCTTTTTCTTTCAATTGATCTTTGAAAATATCAATTTCATCATTTTTACTAGTTATCATTATTTTCAGATTGTCAACTTCAATTTCCTTTAAATTGAAATTAGATAAAACCTTTGCCAATTATTTTGAAGGATCTACTAATGTGGATGATTTAATTGATGAAGGATTTAATAACTTAAGCTCACTTCCCTCCTTTTCCAATGTTTCAATTTTTTGTTGATATGAACCAAGTTGATTACTCATTTGAATCATTTGTTGTAGTAACTTATCTTTTTCCTGCTGCATTGCTTGAAGTTTTGGTGTCTGTACATGATCAATATTACGCATGTTAAGCTTCCTACACTTGAATTTATGTTTTGTTATTTTTTATCAAATCATGTACAAATTTTTCATCATGAGGATCTGCACCCAAGTCTATTATACATTCCTCTAATTCGCTTATCCTTGTTTGTTTTTTTATGGTAGATACCTTCTCATGCTTTCATTGCTTTAATTCTTCCCATACTGGCTAAGGTCTGTAACACATCTCTAAATACCATCTCACATGTTTGTCTATAGAACTCCATTTTCTCCACCATATTTATTCCATATGATTTCAATTTGAACATGGTGGATTTATAATCCTGATATTTTTTAATGTTTGAGATTTATGTTCTAGTATGGCCATATTCAAATATCCATATTTAAAATATAAGGCTTATAATAATTTTATTTGAGTGGATACCTGCTTCCAAATTGAGGATAAATATCTCTCCTTATTTCAATATTCTGATTATTTATTTCCATAAATTGAGAAAAAAGACGTTTTGACTATTATGTCCTGAATTTATAGTGTTTTATTGTCCTTCATTGTATTTGAACTTTCTATAACAACTAAAGTGATATTATCTATAGAAAATACAGGCTAGCTTGATGTAGGAATCGTTTTTGGAATATGTATTGATTTACCTTTTCCCTATTCTTGATCCTTTGTCTTTTGTCTTTTACTTTGTTTTTTATATTCCTCCATATCAAAAATAGTTTTTGATGACTCTAGATATATTCTTTTATTATGTTTTTCATGTTGTTGTGGAGTCTTGATTATTGATGGTTGAGTTTTTTGTTCATTCTATCCAGGATTTTCCGTTTGAAGAATTGGAACTTGATTTTGTAATAATGATGGCTAACCTCCTTGTAATAAGTGTTGTACATGCTCCCAACTATCTTGATTTTCAAGTTTCTCCAATTCTGGCTTTGACTGATGAGTATAAGAAGTATATCCAAATTGAACCCTTTTATTTGAGATTATCGGATAAGGATCATAATTTCATTCTTCTCATAGTTGAAAATTCAAGTCCAAAAGGATTTTTTCAACTATTCCTTGAGGTTTTCTTGTGATTACCATAAAAGGAACAAATTCCTTTTTTAACTGGTAACATAAAAGGCTTCATCTATAAACCATATATCCTTATGATTATATGATTTTCAAACAAAAACCAATCTCCAACTTTAGTGTTAGGACTTAGCTACAAAATCCTTCTGGCTTCTAGGAATATCCTTGGCAGTGAACTCCCATGTAAAATAATATGTGAAGTAGAAATAAATTGATTAACAAACTTAACAAAACCTTTGTTTAATGTCTTATTTCTGACCAATGATGTCCATTCAATGACCAACCAAGGATTACCAAGTTCATATTCTATTTTTAGTTGAATATTATGAAAATGAGAAGCTTGAAAATGTTGGATTACTAAGGGGGGGTGAATCATTAATAGAGAAATTTAATCCCTTTTCACCATAAAATGAAAGTGTTATATCAATTTAGAATTATCATCCAATAGTTGCAGAGTAAATAAACAATGAACAAATGAGCAATCACACACATAAATAGTACACCAATGTTTTACATGGAAACCCAAAGCGGGAGAAAACCACAGAATGTTTTTTATTATGTCTTTAAGAATTATGTTCATTGGAAGAACCAAATTCCTTTGTTTTCCAGTTGCAACTAGAAGGAGGATCCAACCCCCTAGTTTCTCAGGCTACAACCTGAAGGCAACTCCAACTCCCCAATTCTCTGGCTACAACCAGAAGGAGACTATAACCCCCTAGTTTCTCAGGCTACAACCTAAGGGAAGCTCCAACTCTCCAATTTTATGGTTACAACTAGAAGGAAGCTACAACCCCCTATGTTCTCCGGCTACAACCAGAATGTGGATACAACCACATGTCCTTGCCCTATCCAATATCCCTGACATAGAAGTAGAATGATGGAACAAATGTCATACTATCACTGTGAGATATATTGTTGTAAACCTGTACCATTCAACCTATAATCAACCTGTAACAACCTGGACCAATAACCTGTGCCAACATGTACCATACATCAACCTGTACCATAAAAAAATGCATCAACCATGCACCAAACCAGTACAAATATCCTGTCACAATAATGATGCAGGAGCATCTCTCCACGTCAGCCAGCCAACCACGTCAAGCGCGTGCATTTAAGGAGGAAGAGAGGCGCAACCCTCATCTTCTATTTTGAAATTGAATGTAATTAAATGTTTAGGTTGTTGAGCCATAGGGTCATGCTTCTATGCAGGCATTAGATAGATAGGCATTTAATGTTTGTATGGATGAGATCTAGATCCAGATGCTAGACTAGACATCCCATTCAATTCAATTGAATAGGGTAGGTAGGTTGGAGGGAAGAGCTCGAAGAGCCCCCTCGGGTAAAAGAGATTTAGGATCTCATTTTGTGTAAGTGAGGCGAGGATAGAATAGAGTAGTGTGTGTGTGATCAGTTGCGATAGGAGGAAGTTTGCGTGTAGAGAGCAGAAGAGAGAAGAGTTGAGACCTTGTTACAGGTCGTGCTCAGGAACACCTTGTAAAAACATGCATTTGCCATTTAATATAAACAGAAGCAGTTTTTCCTGCATGTATTTCTGTGTTATGTGGATGTCTATGAGTGTTCTTCATATGATATGAATGTACGTTGTAGATGTATATTGTAGGTTTGCATTTGCAGGAGTATGTCTGACTTCAGGTGAAGGTCTTTGAGGCTTCACACCAGGAGGGTGTGACAGAACACTGCGGGTTCTGATAGCCGTGCACAGAGGTTGCACTTCTGAATTCTGCGGGTTCAGACAAAGACGTGTTGCGTCACAAGAACTGGAATCAACAACTCAATGAAGACCTCAAGGTTGCTGAACACCTTGGAGGCAAGGCTGTGTAGGAGAGACACAGTTGCAGACAGAAGCTCTGAGGAGTTCTGTGAAGCTCTGCCAAGTGGGCATTGAGCATATGTACAGTAGTGCATTGAGAAGAACTCTTTTGTGAGTTCAGAAAGAAGAATCCGGATCACTGAGGATTCTGAGAGCTCATCCAAGTGGGCCTCGTGCAGGTGCAAGGGGTGCATAGGAGAAGAGGACAGAAGTGTTGAACGTTCTGGAAGAAGACAGACTGCCAGGAGGGCATTGAGATATTGTGTAGACAGGCACAGGAGAAGAGAACTCTTTTGAGTTCTGTGATTTGAAGAAGAGTCCACTAAGGGATCTTCACAAGGTTGTTGAACACCCTGCAGACTCAACAAGAGGTTTCTTGAGTGAAGGAAAACCTGGAGGGCATCCAAATATTCTCCATTTGTGGGAGAAAGGAAAGGAGAAATGAGTTTCCTTAGAGGTCGAAGCTACAGGAAAGCTCAGGACGGATAGCAGCACTTTGCGTGTGTGAAGACTCTGCAGAGGCGCAGAAGTCAAAGAATACTTTGAGGATTCGAGAGTGAAATCTCAGGAAGAACAGTGTCGTCGAAGAGCGTAGGCGAGAACTCAAGTATAGGAGCTCTCAGAGAAGAAAGGAAAAGGTCGAGGCCTTTGGGCCGCTTGAAATTCTCCCAAGGTTGGGAAGAAAGTGTGCAAGCTCAGTAGGGAGCACAGCCGCCGTCAGATCGGCTGGAGAAGGAGATATGGACCGTTGGTTTCTACATCTAGGGAGCATCATAGCAAGCATACAGAAGGGGGAGATCATGAGCCGTTGGATCTCTTTCAGAAATATTGTCAGCCGTCAGATCGGACAGAAGATGCATGGGGTTTAACCCTTCTCACGCCAGGCAGAAGTCCCGATAGGTATTGGGATATCGTCGTTCGTGAAATTGAGAGTCTCGAGGACAGGAGATAGGGAATTTCCATGGTAAAGGTCTTGGGAAATATCTGAGTCATTCGTTTGTGGATACACGTGTCAGAGATCTGAAGAAAGTCGGGGATCGGCATTTCATGAGTCCTGGAGACAAGGAGGACTTGCATTTCAAAATTGCGAAGTCTGATTTTCTGAAAGAAAGGAAAGCTCTGTTGTGTGGGGGCCAACTGACGTCACATCGGGGATCGGGATATCGGGAAACCCGTGGACAAAGTGTCCTTGCATTTCGGAAGTGCAAAGTTTGAAACCCCAAAAGGAATAGGGTTGTGGTCACAAGGATAGTGGTCACGTGGGCCAAGAGTCTAGCCAGAAGGGCCTAAGGGAAAAAAACAGGGAATTGGCTCATCGGAGATCAGGAGATCACAAGGATAGAGGTTCATGACATCAAGGATCGTGAAACCCCGAATCCCGACAAGGAGTATGACTGCGGTCATATAAGAGGAGGTCGTGTGGACTACAGGCATAGCCAGGGAGGCTAAGCCAGCAAAGGCGCGTATCAGGAGATTGAAGTTCGAGAGTTCAAAAGTACAGGAACTCTCAACATTGGGAAACAAGAAACCCCAAAGCCCGATAGTATATTTTCCCTGTTAAGGAAAGGGTAGCGGTCGGAGTACAGAAGGCCGTGAGGAAGGATAAGGACCTGTGGATCAGGTTTTCATCAAATATTCCAGCAGGGAATTGAATGAGCTAATTCGGCTCAAAGGGGAACTTGAACAATCCTGAGAGCGGATGTAGAGTGCGTCGTCAGGCGTCTGCATCAAGTGGTATCAGAGCCTGATTCTTGCTTGTATATTTCAGGCAAGAGGAGCAGAAAGAGGTAAAGAGCACTCTGATACACATCAAGTGGTATCAGAGATAGAACTATGTTTGTATATTTCAAGAAGAGGGAGAAGGCCAAGGAAGCCAGAGGAGGAAAGCACTCTGATACACACATCAAGTGGTATCAGAGTAGGGACTTCACTTGTATATTTTAGGTGAAGCGAGAAGGTAAAGGAAGACAGAGCGTTGGAGACTCTGTGGCGATTGTTCGCGGGTAGGCAACAATCAAGAAGGCAGTTAGGAGGACTCTAGGATGAAGCTGGAAACACTCTTAGTGCGGAGTGATAGCGGCAGGGTTGCTAGGAGAGCAGACAGGGACAACGCCATGGCTACTGAAGGCCATAGGCATGCTGGGAGGAAGAGAAAGGCAGAAAATCTTGCAGAAATGGATAAAGAGCTCGCTGAAATAAGGGCAAACATAGAAAAGCTCGAACTATGGATGCAGCAGAAATCCAAGCTGAGATGGGTATATGAATGGCCCATGAAGAAGCCGAAGGTAAAATGGCCAGTCAAGGAGTTGATGGTCAGAAGACAGCGAAGGCTATTAAGAGGGTGGTTGAGGTATGTTGAAAACCTCAATGGACCAGAAGAAGAAATGGTTCAGGTGTGTGAACCAGAGACTGGGAGAGGTCTCAGTGATGAAGAAAATGAATTGGGATCAGCTGGGGATCTCAAGAGTTGTCAGGAGGGGAGAGAGTAAATTCCCAATTTCCATGTGGGCAACAATATGAGATCACTGTGAGATCTCAGAGACTATCAGGAGGACATCCAAGGAATTTCACATTGCCAGCTGGGCAATGGAATGAGGTCGTTGCGGGATCTCATAGACTGTCAGGAGGGCAGCGGAAGGTTTCCATTTTTCCAGGTGGGCAAGGAAACAGAGATGGAATTAGTTGATTCCATGGATTGCCAGGAGGGCAGTAGAGACATCCCATATTGCCATGTGGGCAGGGATGAGCAGATGAAACTATCGGAGGGTCTCATAAATATAGAGATGAATTCAGATCAGTAGATGCAGCTGACAGAGGAGGAAGATCAGGATAATATTCTGATGATTGGGGGAATTGGAGTGTTCCTACCATTTGCCCAGGAAGAGGAAGAAATCTGTGTTGCAGATGCAACAACAACAGAAGAACAGTCAATTGTGACTGTCAGGGAAGAGGGATTGGAGCAGATATCTGAAGCTTCCCAAGAAGGAAAAGAGAATGAGCGTTCTGAGGAATGGCTCAATGATTTCGGCCAAGGAGATGAAAAGAAAGAATTTGTATCACTGAAGCTAGTAGCAAAGGAATCCAAAGAGTGAGAAGGAATATTTATCACTCCATGGGAGATGGAGCTAGAGATGTTGGAGGATTGGCTGAACAATCCAGAGATAGCAAGAGAACTGACAGAAGTTGAGCTGTCAGAGAAGGTGACTGAACAGTTAGTCAGTCAAAGGGAGACTGCAGGACAGAAGTCTGCAGCAGAGTGGAAACTTGAGGCCACAGATGAAGATGAAGAAGATGGCATGGGAGATCATGATGATCTGCCCATGTGCAGAAAATTTTTGCAGCTAGGAAGACTGCATGAGTAGAGCCAGCCACTAGAGCAGTTGGATGCAGTGATCAAGGAGATCAGAAGGCTGATGTTGAGATTAGCAGAGACTTCCAGTAAGGAGAAACTGGATATAAGAGAAGCAGTAGCAGCAACAACAACAACAAATAGATGGAGCAGATGAACAGATCCAGAGGATGATTTGGGATCTAGGAGGATTCTCACAGCTGAGATGGAAATCTCATGAGCAGGAGCTCATGAATATTGCAGCTGAGGAGTATGATGCAGGAGCATCTCTCCATGTCATCCAACCATCCAGCCAACCACGTCAAGCGCGTGCATTCAAGGAGGAAGAGAGGCGCAACCCTCATCTTCTATTTTGAAATTGAATGTAATTAAATGTTTAGGTTGTTGAGCCATAGGGTCGTGCTTCTATGTAGGCATTAGATAGATAGGCCTTTAATGTTTGTATGGTTGAGATCTAGATCCAGATGTTGGACTAGATAGCCCATTCAATGCAATTGAATAGGGTAGGTAGGTTGGAGGGAAGAGCTCGAAGAGCCCCCTCGGGTAAAAGAGATTTAGGATCTCATTTTGTGTAAGTGAGGCGAGGATAGAATAGAGTAGTGTGTGTGTGAGCAGTTGAGATAGGAGGAAGTTTGTGTCTAGAGAGCATAAGAGAGAAGAGCCGAGACCTTGTTACAGGCCGTGCTCAGGAACACCTTGTAAAAACAGGCATTTTCCATTTAATATAAACAGAAGCAGTTTTTCTTGCATGTATTTCTGTGTTATGTGGATGTTTGTGAGTGTTCTTCATATGATATGAATGTATGTTGTAGATGTATACTGTAGGTTTTCATTTGTAGGTGTATGTCTGATTTCAGGTGAAGGTCTTTGAGGCTTCACACTAGGAGGGTGTGACAGAACACTGCGGGTTCTGATAGCCGTGCACAGAGGTTGCACTTCTGAATTCTGCGGGTTCAGACAAAGACATGCTGCGGCACAAGAACTGGAATCAACAACTCATTGAAGACCTCAAGGTTGTTGAACACCTTGGAGGCAAGGCTGTGTAGGAGAGACACAGTTGCATACATAAGCTCTGAGGAGTTCTGTGAAGCTCTGCCAAGTGGGCATTGAGCATATGTACAACGGTGCATTGAGAAGAACTCTACTATGAGTTCAGAAAGAAGAATCAGAATCACTGAGGATTCTGAGAGCTCAGCCAAGTGGGCCTCGACCAGGTGCAAGGGGTGCACAGGATAAGAGGACAGAATTGTTGAACGTTCTTGAAGAAGACAGACTCCCAGGAGGGCATTGAGATATTGTGAAGACAGGCACAGGAGAAGAGAACTCTTTTGAGTTCTGTGATTTGAAGAAGAGTCCACTGAGGGATCTTCACAGGGTTTCTCAACACCCTGCAGACTCAGCAAGAGGTTTCTTGAGTGAAGGACAGCCCGGAGGGCATCCAAATATTCTCCATTTGTGGGAGAAATGAAAGGAGAAACGAGTTTCCTTAGAGGTAGAAGCTACAGGAAATCTAAGGATGGATAGCAGCACTTTGGGTGCCTGAAGACTTTGTAGAGGCACAGAAGTCAAACAATCCTTTGAGGATTCGGGAGTGAAAGCTCAGTAAGAACACTGTCGTCGAAGAGCGTAGGTGAGAACTCAGGTATAGAAGCTCGCAGAGAAGAAAGGCAAAGGTCGAGGCCTTTGGGCCACTTGAAATTCTCCCAAGGTTGGGAAGAAAGTGTGCAAGCTTAGTAGGGAGCACAGCCGCCATCAGATCGGCTGGAGAAGAAGATCTGGACCGTTGGTTTCTACGTCCAGGGAGCATCAGAGAAATCATACAGAAGGGGGAGATCATGAGCCATTGGATCTCTTTCGGAAATCCTGTCAGTCGTCAGATCAGACAGAAGGTGCACGGGGTTTAACCCTTCTCACGCCAGGCAGAAGTCCCGACAGGTATCAAGATATCGACATTCATGAAATCGGGAGTCTTGAGGACAAGAGATCGGGGATTTCCATGGTAAAGGTCCCAGGAAATATCTTAGTCGTCCGTTTGTGGAGACACATGTCGAAGATCTGAATAAAGTCAGGGATCGACATTTCGTGAGTCCTGGAGACAAGGAGGACTTGCATTTCAAAATCGCGAAGTCCAATTTTCTGAAAGAAAGGAGAGATCCATTGTGTGGAGGCCAACTGACGTCACATCAGGGATCGGGATATCGGGAATCCCGTGGACAAAGTGTCCTTGCATTTCAGTAGTGTGAAGTCTGAAATCCCGAAAGGAATAGGGTTGTGGTCACGAGGATAGTGGTCACGTGGGCCAAGAGTCTAGCCAAAACGGGCTAAGGGCCAAAAACGGGGAATTGGCTCATCGGAGATCGGGAGATCGTGAGGATATGCTTTGTGGCATCAAGGGTCACGAAAACCTGAATCCCGATGAGTATGACTACGGTCATATAAGAGGAGGTCGTGTGGACTACAAGCATAGCCAGGGAGGCTAAGGTAGAAAGGCGTGTATCAGGAGATCGGAGTTTGGGAGTTTGAAAGTACAGGAACTCTCGACATTGGGAAACAAGAAACCCCGAAGAACGATAATGTATTTTCCATGTTAAGGAAAGGGCAGCGGCCAGAGTACAGAAGGAAGTGAGGAAGGATAAGGACCTGTGGATCGGGTTTTCATCAGAGATTCCAGCAGGGAATCGAATGAGCTAATTCGGCTCAAAGGGGAACTTGAACGATCCTGAGAGCAGACGTAGAGTGTGTTGTCAGGCGTCTACATCAAATAACTTGTCCAAACAACCTGTAATCAATCTGTAACAACCTGTACCAATAACATGTTCCAAAATGTACCATACATCAACTTGTACCTCAACCTGTACCATAAACAAATGCATCAACCATGCACCAAACCTGTATAAATAACCTGTCACAATAAGTTCTCCAAACAACCTGTAATCAACTTGTACCATAAATGAGTGCATCAACCATTCACCAAATATGTACCAATCATTCATTAAATACACATAAAATATCAATCATCAAGATGTATCAAAATCATCAACTATACACCTCATGTATGTGGAAAATCATCAACTACTTGTCTCAACCATGTACCCAACATGTACCTAAACCAAAATCCCTCATCAATTTCATCATCCAAATATGATCTGATCACATATAACTCAAACAGTATACCACAAGTTTGTACCTCAAACCATGTGTTAGAACCTCAATGTTATACAACCTTTATTTGTACCAATAACTCCAACAACATACCTCAACCAAAATCCCTCAAATATGAACCGATATTAAACTTCAGTAGATCTGCCTCAGATCAACTCTATAGGAATCCATAAACTCTCAAGAGGGAATCCAACATATTTACAAGGAAAACCCTCAACTTGATTCATAAATTCAACACTACACATATGAGAACCATACCTTTTTTTTTGTAGTGTTCTGTTGCCATGGTTTTTCTACTGCAATTTTTATGCCATGATGTTTCTACCGCACTTTTTCTGCTGCGGGTTTTCTGCCGCACTTTTCCTGCTGCAATTTTTCTACCGCACTTTTTCTGTCACACTTTTTCTGCCACACTTTACCTGCTGCACTTTTTCTTATGCATTTTTCCTGCAACACTTTTATTGACACACTTTNAGATATTCAATGATATTCAAGTGTGATTTGAATGAGAGACCCTTTTCTCTTATTTATACTTTTATGTAGCTTCCTCAAGGGATTACCTTCTAACCATCTTAACCCACTTTCCTTCTTTTAGGGTCAACCCACTTATAACCACTTGTCCACTTAACTTAACTACTTTCCATAATTAGTAAGTTCTCCATTAACTTTATTATTTAAATAATTTATTTTGAATCCTCTTTGACTTATAGTACACTCATCACTTCACTTTATTATTTAATAATTTCTTCTTTGCAAACACTTTGGCTACTTTGACCTTTTGGGGCTTCTAGATGACTCATGAGGGTTCTCCAACTTCACATGGCCATAACTCTCTAACCGTGAGGATTTAAGTGACATTCCACATACCATCGGAAATGGCATGACATATGCTATCCATCTAGAATAGTCTTACCTGCAAATATATCAAAACTCATACCATTATCTATCAAAAAAACTTGGGTCCATTTCCCAAACATTTGTGCTACTAGAATTTCTTCAAGGGTTGACATCAATGACAACCAACCCAATTAATCAACAATATTCCCCTTTGGCATTGATGTAAAAACTCTAATGCAATAATGAAGTCATGTCATGCAATAATAAATTCATATCACTCATGCTCTTCCTGTGACCATCGCTCCTCCTGGAACCACGCTTATGTGCTCTGCATATGATAAATCTCTCCCTCTTTGTCATCAATGGAAAATGTATCTTTCCATCTGGGGCTTCTCCCACTAACTGAATTGTCCTTAGGAATACTCCCCTTGACTGAAATCTTCCTAAAACTGATCTCCCGACCTGAACTGTCCTCTTTATGATGCTTCCTCGTGTAAATATGAGACATATAAGATAAGAATTCAAAATCATTAATTTTGGAGTATATATTACTCTGAGTCTCTGGCGAAGATACTCAAAGTCTTCCCGTGGAAGTAGTTTTGTAAATATGTATGCCACTTGTTGTTTTGTGCCCACATATTCAACTCTCATGTTATTCTCTACAACCTGTTCCCGTAGAAAGTGATACTTGATTGGAATGTGCTTCATCTTGGAGTGCATCATCGGGTTCTTTCATATACTGATGGTGCTTGTATTATCACAATATATTGGACTGGTATCATCATACTCAACCTATATATCTGTCAGATTTTGTTTCATCCATAGAACCCGTGTACAATATGTTGTTGCTACAATATATTTTTCTTCAGTTGTAGATAAGGATATTGATGATTGTTTCTTGCTTAGACATGATACTAAACACTCACCCAAGTAGAACACTGCTCCAATGGTGCTTTGTTGGTCATCAATCCAACCTTCCCAATCTGCATCTGTGTAGGCAATAAGTGATATATCCTTTCCTTTTGGATACCTTAATCCGAACTCTTCTATTCCTTTGAGATATCTGAAAATCCTCTTCACTACTACGACATGTGATTCCTTTAGTGTTGCTTGAAATCATGCCACATATCCAACTACCTACATTACACCTGGTTTGGATGTTGTCACATATAGTAAGCTACCAATCATTGACCTATATTTTCTCTGGTCTATAGACTTTGAATCATGATATTTTCTCAACTTGCAACTAGTTTGCATAGGAGTGGTAACTCGTTTGCAATCTTCCATTCTGAACCTCTTTAGCATTTCTCTTATATACTTAGTTTGAGAAATATAAATTCCTTGGTTTCTTTGATGTATCTGAAGACCCGGAAAGAAGGATAGTTCTCCAAGTAATGACATTTCAAATTCATCTTGCATATCCTTTGCAAATTTATGGCCTAACCTATCATCATTGCTTCCAAAAATAATATCATCAACATAAACTACAATTAATAAAATACTATATTGAGTTACCTTGATGTAGAGGTTGTTGTCTACACTTCCTTCTCTGAACCTTGCCTGTTGTAGATATTTATCCAGTCTAGATTACCATGCTCTAGGAGCCTGTTTTAGACCATACAAGGCCTTCTTCAATTTGCACACGTAATTTTCATTTTGTGAAAACTGAAATCTTTATGGTTGTTCGAAGTAGACTTCTTCTTCATCTTATGATTCTTCTTCGTAAAATTGTTCCATTGATTCATTTTCTTCTTCCTTTAATTCTTGTCCACCTGTTTCATCAATTGTTACATTGATGATTTCCACAACTTTGTTCAACCTCAGATTGTAACACTTGTATGCTTTCCTTGTCCTTGAGTAACCAACAAGTACTCCTTTGTCCACACGAGAGTCAAAATTTCCCATTCTTCCATCTTCCCATTTGATGTAGCATTTGCTTCCAAAAACTTTGAAGTGCTTCACATTTGTTGTTCTTCCTGTCCATAGCTCATAGGGAATTTTGTCATTGTTTTTTCTGAGCATTACTCTACTTTGAATGTGAAGTTTTGTATGCACTACACGTGTCCAAAAAATATCTGTCAATTTTGAATCCATTAGCATTGTTTGAGCCATTTCCTATGTAATTATCATCCATTATGATAATGTTCCTTTGTCTCTGAACCACTCTCTGAACCAATATATGAATCCATGCTCTCGTCCACTGTCATATATCTGTCCAAACCTGCTAAGTGTTCTTATGAATCCATCTCTGTCCATATTGTTGACCCATTTATCATTGTACTATCATGAAGTATTCACTACTACAATTGATTGTACACCTACTAACTATCTGCTCTGGATGGTTCTTTGGTCTGTCATAGCTATCGCATTGATTTCCCCTATCTAATATTCATGTTACATGGGAGTCTCTAAGCCGTATGGCTCATAACAATTCCTTCTCTGATGTGTATTCATCATCATCTTCATTCGTAGATTCATCATCTCTCTGAGCTCTGACTTCTTTCTTTTTTTCTGTGGATTCTTCTTTTACTACAATTCCTGAAAGCATGATCTATTGAACATGTTCTTTATTTACCTGTCCTTGTTTTCTTTCAGTTTTTTTCCAAACCTTTCTGTATCTGACATATTTATTTTTCTCTATAGAATTTTCTGCGATCTTCGGGACCTGGTCAATGTTCACCTATTCTTCTTGTTTTCTTATCCATACTTTCTTACATCTGATATCAATGCTCTCTTTCATGGAAGTATCGATCATGCTTCTACAATCACTAGCTATGTTTCCATAGTTATGAAATTTGTAACATTCAATGTTATGTGGGGCCACATATGCATTTATTGCTTGAACATTTCTTTTATAATCCCTCCAATCTGCAACCCTATGTCCAAATTTAGTACAACAAAAACAATGACCATAAAAGAAATTTGCATACCTAGGTGTGAATGATCTTATTTGTGGTGTAGTCCTTATGAAATTATTCCTTGACTGATCATGATCATGATTGAAGCTTCTTTGTGGCTTGAACATGGATGGTCTTCTTGAAGATGTATCTTCAATAGTTTTCTTGGATTATAGTTAACCATGATTCCTTCCTTTGATTACTTTTTCATAACTCTTTCTATATTCTTCATACTTCTTTTCTAGCAATTTGGAGTGATTATCTTCATTCTCTATAACTGATGTGGATGTTTCTGTCTCTTCAATGTTCTTGTTGAGCTTAACGATTTTACTTCTCAATGTGTCAACTTCTTATTCAAGCTTCTCAACCTCTTCTTATTTCTTCATTATCCGAGACTTCATGACTTTTTATGTTATTTTCGCTTCTTCAAGCTGAATTTTTAATGTGATTATTTCTTCTTCAAGTCCTTTCTCTTCTTGACCAAATTATGCCTCAAGATGGTTTAGATCGTTAGTTCTTTCCTTAAGATGATCTGTCAATATATTCTCTCTCATTTTTGTTTCTTCCTTATGTGTTTCTATGTTGTCTTCCAAATACTGCTTTTGATATTCAAGATTTTCTTCAATCTTTCTGGCTTCTTCTAGCTGAGTTCTTAAGTTCTCAATGACCTGTTGTGCTTCTTCAAAAATGTGAACATTTTCCTTTTGTTTCATCAATTCTTTCTCGAGTGACTTATTTTCTTCTCTTAGTTCATCTAAATAACTAATCAATTATGCTTCATAATTGTCTTCCTTTTCAGTTAGTTTTTCTGTCTCATTTCCTTTATGGCATTCTATTTCAAGATGTTTGCATTTTTCACAATTAAAGAAAAACAACATACCTCTGGTGATTATGTACTCTTCATATTTTGAATCTATTTGACACGACGAACACAATTCTTCTTGATCTGTATCTGCATATCTTTGGCATTTTCTAAATCTTCGATGGGTGAAGAATATATGTCATGTAACTTATCCCAAAGTTCTTTGGTTGATGAACATTTAACAACTTTTTCTCTTACCGGATTAGGTAATCCTTCCCAGATGAAATCCATTTCTATTTTGTTATTCTTCTTCAATTCCTTCTTGGTTGCAGTCTTTTCCCTTTTTGAACTATCATATCCTATAACAATTGATAGCCAAATATAATTCCCTTTTGCTTGTAAAAATACTTTCGTCCTTCTGCTGCACATCTCATACTTTAAACCATTCTCATCATTGAACATTGATACTCCATTTTCACAATAATCCATGATCTTCTTCTAATGGATAAATTGTTTTATGAAGGAACCTGATCTGATACCAATTGTTGGATTACTGAGATGGGGGGGGGGGTGAATCAGTAATAGATAAATTTAATCCTTTTTCACCATAAAATGTAAGTGTTATATCAATGTAGCATTATCATCCAATAGTTCCAGACTAAATAAACAATGAACAAATGAGAAATCACACACATACATAGTACACCAGTGTTTTACGTGGAAACCCAAAGTAGGAGAAAACCACAAAATTCTTATTTTTATATGTCTTTAAGAATTACATTCATTGGAAGCACTAACTTCCTTTGTTTTCTAGGTGCAACTGGAAGGATGATCCAACCCCCTAGTTTCTCAGGTTACAACTTGAAGGAAGCTCCAGCTCCCCAATTCTCTGGCTACAACCAGAAGGAGACTACAACCCCCTAATTTCTTAGGCTACAACCTGAGGGAAGCTCCAACTCTCAAATTTCTCTAGCTACAACCAGAAGGAGTGACGCCTACGCGCACCACCCTCGCGGGCACGTCTGCCTCCTCAGGACCTTCTTTCTCCTCGGCCCGAAGAACGCGAATGTTCTTCTAATTCCCTATCAGGAATTTTCCTTACCCACAACCACTCTTCAAATATCTCCCTCAATCGGTCGAGAAATCGGAATTTGCGATATCACGAATTCTGTAGTCGCGTGCCTTATGCCTCACGATTCTTCGAATCCCGATGCGGGTCAATCGTTGACTTTTCCCCTGTCCTCTATCGGGACTTCGCTCTACCGTGACTTCGCTACTCGCGATACCAAGCCCTTTACTTTACCGACTCTCGATACCCGGTGTGCCGAATCTCTGATACTGCGCCACCTGTCTACTTACCTGTTCCTCTGTGACCCACACTCCGGAGGCAAATCGGGAAATCGTGTATCGGAATATCGTGATTTCCGTTGCGCTAATTCAGGGAACGCTCCAAGTCCTGAAACCCGATATGGGTAACACCTGTCCTCCACTATCTCCCACTGTGGCGCACACGACTCTCCCGTCGGGAAATCGCGGATCGTGCTTCCAATGTGCGAGAGTTTCCTATCCTTGGAAACCTCGACGAGCGGTTTTGATCCTCTCGGGATATCGCTACTCGCGATATCGCAATATTTGTGGTGCAAACTTGGGACTTCACCTCGCGAACCCCCGATATGCGATGTCACGTGTATATCTGACGGTCCCTGTTACTCCAGATCGATGACTCTACCTCCTCCTGAGCTTCGATCCTCTAGAAGTTCGCACCATAATCTCCTTGCACCTTTTCAAGATCTAACGGTCCTCGGAACTTCGTGAAATATCTCCAGAGGATTTCGACCATCCGTCCTTCCTTAGATGTTTCCTATAAGATGAGTCAAATGCTTCCTCCACGAAGACTTGTTCGCCCACTCGCCAACCTGTGGTGCTTCTCTCAGGCTTTCAACAACAGCTCTCTGCACTTATCCTTCATTGAAATTTAAGGCCTATTCCTTCTGAGCTTGTTCTCGACTTCACAAGTCCTTATGAGAACTGGTTGTGCGCACTCCTTGCAGCAAATCTTCAAAATGTCTAAGTGTTGACGTCGCTCGACTCTGCGCACTCCTGCAGCAGTAGTCTTCAAAGATTTGCTCAGGTTCACAACCCTGAGACTTTCTCTTCAGCCTACGCACTCCTTACACGGCTTCAGCAACTCATTTCCACTTCTAGGTGAATGAGAACAAAAGTTAGACTATCTGAGCCTTCATCAACATACTCCTTGCGGATGAACTTCGACTGCACACCTTGCAGGAATCTCCTGGCTCAAATAGAGAAACAATTGAAACTCATTCCATCTCCCCTTCAGACTTCAGGTTGAAACATGAAATCACATACACAACATATAAAAGCATGGTATGACAAGAAGAAAACATTCACGAGCATATCAACAATATACACAGAGAAACAACACAAACCATGAATTTGAATCAGAACTTTCTTCTATTAATTCAAATGCCTGTACATGGGTGTTCTTCATACACTATTCCCTGCTTGCTCTTCTCTTCTCCTG
>SNQJ01S0074594.1:0-37297 GCA_010110895.2 Picea sitchensis | reverse complement strand
GATGATAACAAAAACCTAAGACTTTTAACTCCAAAATTTTGGACTCTAAGCCATCGATTTAAGATAGATCACTTCATACCTGTAATTCATACCTGCAAAAGAAAACATTCGTCGAATTCAAAATTTAAAAATTTACAATAAAATATATGTACGAATTTAAAATAAAATGTACACATGTACCATTTTAGATAAATAAAACAAGTTGTGATTGAAGAAAAATTGACATACATACCAAAAGAGTTAAGTCTCATCCTCCAACATACTCCTTTCCACCAAATAAAATGTAAACATATTTTCCACCAAATATAATGTAAACATCTGTAACAATAAAAAATAAAAATAAAAACAAATAACACATATTAGCATATATAATATAACTAAATATTAAATAAGAAATAAGAAATAATAACATACCCAACCAGAGTTCCACAGATTTAAGATTATCCCTCTTTTTATTACACTTTTTTGGCATTTTTTTTAAACCAAACTTTCATCACAAAGTTCCAAAACTTCCAAAATAGTTACTCTCCACATTAAGCATACATGATTTAAACAATGTAAAATTTTATCTAAAATCTTAAAAAAAATTAAAGAGAAAAAATGTGTTCTTGGTAACCAAATTTTGTGTTCAGAATTAGATAATACTCTAAAAATAAATATTGTTGTGTATGCAGAAAGTTCACAAATATCCATATTAAGGCATTCTTCCAAGAAAATACTTATATCCTTATGGATAAAGTCCAAAATCCTTCAGGTGAAATTCTTATGCCAGGTGATCTTATTTACTCAACATTAAAATACTTATCTCCTCAGTAATAAAATATTTCTCTCCTCTTCTGCAGTGGAATAGATGTTCTCATATAATCAAATGCCCTTTCAAATTAAAGGACTCATAAATCTCCATATTAAGCCATTCTTCCAAGAAATTACTTATATCTATGAAAGTTCACAAATCTCCATTTTAAAACCGTTCTTCCATAAAATACTTATCTCCTCCTTCTACAGTGGAATAATTGTTTTCATATAATCTTTCATGTACATGAAGAAAACACAAATCTTCACATAATAAGTCATTATTCAAAAACCATTTAAATATTTCATCTTTGGGATGTATTGGCGCGGACCCCCTTCCCTGTTTTAGGGCTATGCGCACTCTCGGTTTTGGATCTTCAAACTCTCGAGTCGAATTGGCTCTTCGGGCTTCAACAGAGCCCGAATGCTCAACACACACGGGTCCCTTTTGTGTTACCCACAGGGTCAAACTACCCGTGCCTTAGCTCTTCAACGCTCCCGACAACACTCAATTTCGGAAGTACTAACTCCGCACTAAACCTTTCTCTTAGGAGATCATGGACTATGATTGTGGGCCAACCCTTCACAAATTTAGACTTCGGAAATGTCGCGGGTTCTACCTTCATCTCTTTTCGATGTGATCTTCCCCAAACTTTTGGATTTATGCCACGTGTCTCCTACATGGAAAACGATTACAATTACTTAGCGACTCCACGAGTTCGTGACTTTGCACTTAAAAAACCTCCAAACTTCCCAAACTATGAAATGTCAAAACACCCTACGACCAATCTTCATGCATGTCCTTTGGGTCTGATGGTCTGGAATTGTTCTCCTCCCTCCAGGATGAATCTTATTCATGGATTGTTTGGTGAAAACCTCAGGTGTTCTCCTCCTTGAAGATTTTCCTTTGCTCTCCCTCCTAAACTTAACTTCCTCGACCTCCTCTTGTTCCTAAGAACACTCTCTTCAATACTTAGTCGAAATCTCGACCTATGCACGTCTTGCAACATGTTCTCTCCACACTCAACTCCTCTGTGAATGATTTCACACTCTTTGTGATTTTTCTTCAACAACTTCTTTCTTATGTGACTAAAGTTACACTATTCCTTCTGAGCTTCGAGTCTGAAATTTTTTTCCCGCACTCCTTGTGGACTTTTATGCACTCCTTGCAGACATAAGTTCATGATATCTCTTCTGATCTTGTGAGTCGAAATAGACTATGTCAATGCACTCCTTGCACTTGCTCGTAGAAGAGAAACAAATGAAACGTATTCACTGTTCACAGTGACTCATACATTCAACCAGGTAAATGCATGCATAGATACAAGAAAAAGAAATAACAGGGAATAAAATAGAAAATCTATCATTCACTCATTCAGATAGATGCAACAACAGCATACATTTAGGACAATGTTCCTCTATTATATTCATTCAACTGAAAATTATATTCATACATATACTACTTTTGCATAGCTCTCATCTCTTTGCTACAATGGAAATCTACACACTAGATTCAACAACCTCTTCTCGGAAACAATACAAATATTTATACATAGGGACTCTTCGATTGCTTCCCCCCAACTAATCTAATCTATCCTATCGAAAATAAAATATTTCAACTACTTAATATTGATTACAATAAATATTTGAGTTAGACAGATAAGAGAGAACGCTCCAAATATGTATTGCAATCCTTCACATTAAAGAAAAATGCATTCCCTCATCGATCTTATGCAATGGATCAACCTCTGATCATTAAATACATTCATAACTCAAAATATTTTTCAGATATTACATTAATGCGCCACCTTTGGAATTCAAAATATTTCAAAATACATGCTAGTGCACCTAGTTGTCTTCCACTTGTGCTTTGTTGGCGATGCTCCTGCATCATACTCCTCTGGCTGAAAAATTCATGGACTACTATCCATGAGCTCCTGCATCGACCTTCCATGCTTCCATATGTCTTCTTCACCAACCCAGCTGGCATCTTCCACTGGTCATCCTTTTGACTTCACCAGATATTCAAAATACATTTTCCTTCTGGTCTTGTTACCAACTCGTTGATTTATGATCTTCTCCGTCTACGACTTCTCTTCTACAAGCATTTGTTTCTCCCACTAGATATTCTTCTGATCTTCGGATCCTCCAGATCCATATTCCATGTATGAATATAGGTATACAATGTTGAATATGGGTGATATACCTACATCCTCTGGGAGCTCTATCTCATATCCATTATCCCCAAATCTTCTCAGAATTTTACATGGCCCTATATTTTTCAACTTTAACTTATTATATGTTCCCCTCAGAAACCTCTCCTTCCTTAGATGTGCTAGAATTTAATCTCCAACTTCAAATTCAAGCTTCCTCCTATGTTGATCAACTCTGCACTTGTATTCACTATTGCTCTTCTTCAACTGCTCCTTGATCTGATTATGAAGTTCCCACATTTCTACTGCAAAGTCTTCGGCTCCAACGCTCCTAAATTTGCTCTACTTCAGATCTCTCAACTTTGACACTCCCCTCGGGTTCATTCCATACACTATCTAAAATGGAGTTTTCTTAATGCTTCTGTTCACTGAGTCATTATATGAGAACTCCGCTTGTGCTAGAATATGATCCCACTAAGTATGCTGCTCAGTGACCAAACTCCTTAGAAAATCTCCTAAACTTTGATTCACTACTTCATTTTGTCCATCTATTTGAGGATGATATGCAGAACTAAAAGATAACTTTGTCCCCAAGTTCTTCCATAATGTCCTCCAGAAATGACCAACAAACTTGGTATCCCTGTCTGAAACTATGCTCCTGGGAAATTTATGGAGTCTCACAACCTCTTTGAAAAACAAAATTCAACAGGCGTTGCATCACTGGTCTTCTGGCATGGGATAAAGTGTGCCATCTTCGAAAACCTGTCAACTACCACAAATATGGAATCACTTCCTCTTTGAGTCCTTGGAAATCCCAACACGAAATCCATGCTTATCGCATCCCAATGCCTCTCCGAAATAGGAAATGGTTGATATAACCCAATGGTTTGCTTCTTCCCCTTGGCATACTAACAAATCTTACACGTTTTCACAAACCTCTTCACCTCTACTCTTATACCTGACCAATAATATGACCTGTTTAATTGAGAAAACTTTTTTTCATGGCTGAAATGTCCATCTAGACCTCCACTATGCTTTCCCTTCAACAAATTATCCCTCATTGAACATCTTGGTATGCATAACTGACATCCCTTAAACAAAAACCCATCCTATATCATATATTTGTCCCACTAGATTATGTCTCTGAGTACAAGATTCACACATGCTTCATATGCTTCCCCAAAATCGGGATCACTATGGTACATTTCCTTAAGGTGATCAAACCCCAAGGTTTTGACATGAAATTCCTGTAGAATCAAAATTCTCCTACTCAATGCATCAAAAACCTTGTTAGAACTAACATAAATGTGTTTAATAACAAAAGTGAATTTTTTCATAAACTCTATCCACTTAGCATGTCTTTGGTTTAACTTCTCCTGTCTGGTTATGAATTGCAAAGCTTGATTATCGCTATACAAAACAAAATCCTTCGGTACGAGATAGTGCCTCCATTTATTCAAGGCTTGAATTATGGCATAGAACTATTTTTCATATGTGGAGTACTTCTTATTGGCTTCATTCATCTTTTCACTGAAATATGAAACAATCTTATTATCTTGACTTAAGACCGCTCCAATTGCAACTCCACTCGCATCACATCTCACCTAAAATGTCTTTCTGAAATTCAGCAATACTAGGATCAGTTGTTCCATTATCTTCTCCTTCAATATGTTAAATCTCCTCTCAGCCTCTTCCGTCCATTTGAAATACTTGTGTCTTTTCTTCACTGTATCCATCATTTAAGCACTAATGCCACTAAATTTTTTGATGAAATTCCGATAGAAACTTGCTAATCCATGGAAGCTTCTTACCTCAAAGATATTCCTCGGTGACGTCCACTCTATGATTGATTTCACCTTTTCAGGATCCATCTTCAATTCATTTGAAGAGATCACAAACCCCAGATAAATGAGTTTTGTCTTCATAAAAGAGGACGTTTTCATATTAATCAACAACTTCTCTTGTTGTAACCTCCTCATTACTAATGTAAAATGTCTCAAGTGCTCCTCCTTTGTCTTTCTAAAGACCAGTATATCATCCATATATACAATCACAAACTTGTCAATGAAATCTTTCAAGACTTCATTCATCATCCTCATAAAAGTAATCGGGATGTTTGTCAAACCAAATGACATAACAAGCCATTCAAACAACCCCTCATTTGTCTTTAATGTTGTTTTCCACTCATCACATTCTGTCATCCTTATCTGGTGATATCCACTTTTCAAATATATATTTGAAAAATAGTTCGCTCCACTCAAACAATCCATCAAGTCATCCATCCTTGGCAATGGAAATATGTATCTGATGGTGATCTTGTTTATGGATCTTGAGTCTATGCACATTCTCCATCCTCCATCCTTCTTTGGACTCAATACAGTTGGTACTGCACATGGAATCAAGATTTCTCTAACCAATCCTTTTTCTAATAGATCCTAAACCATTCTTTTCACCTCCTCATTCTCTTGAGGTGTCAACCTATACTCTACTTTGTTCAACAAGTTTTCTCCTGGTATTGGCAACTCATCCACTATTATATCAACAAAATTCTCAAAAATTTCGTAAACTTCCTCTGGTAAATATTCCATCGAAGTATTGGTAGGAAAACCCTCAGCTTCCTCACTACAAAAAACTGCATCTCTTGTTCCTTCTTTACTTAATTCATGAATTCCTTCCCACTCATGAGAAGTATACTCGTGTTGGATTCATCCTTCACCTTCTTCTCTTCTATTGGTAGTAACATGTGTGTCATACCATTCTTCTATAAAGTGTAAGTATTTAATATCCCATCATGAATGACATTCCTGTCATACTGCCATGGTCTTCCCAAAAAAACATGACATACATCCATGGGAATCACATCACACATAATTTCATCTCTATATCCTCCTATCTTAAATTCAACAAGGCATTGTTTAGTTATTGTTACCTTATGACCTTTCTACAACCATGAGAATTTGTATGGTGTTGGGTGTGCAGTCGTCTTCAGCTCTATCTTCTCCACCATCTCTTTGGATACTAAGCTTTTAGTGCTCCCACTGTCAATTATCACCTTGCAAACCCTGTCCTTCGTTTTGCAGGTTGTTCTGAACAAATTGTTCCTCTGTGCTGGCCTTCCAATTTTGGGCTCTAGCTTCAAGAAAACTTTCTCCATCATCAAATATCTCCCATCCTCCGCACTTTCTACCTCAACATCTTGCTTCTGTGCTTCCGAAATGTGAGCTTCACCTCCCTATTTCTTCCTCTTGGGATAATCCCAAGACATATGCCGCATTTTTCCACAGGCATAACACCTTATTTCTCCTCCTCTGCCTCTTCCTCTTCCTCTGGGAAAAGAGTTTCTGCCACCACTATGCCTTCCTTGGGAACTTCCTCCTCTCTCAAAGTGACTATGTGGTTTCTCCTCCTCATCCTTGAGCTTATGTGCTTTGTCCTGGGAAACTCCTTTGCCTCTGTTTTGTTGACTCTGCTTCTTGGCCAACTTTTCTTCTTCTTTCAGTGCAATTTGATACACATCCTCTATTGTTTTGACTATCACCATGATGATTTCATCCTGGATATCATATCTTAGGCCATTGATGTATATGGAAAATTTCTCTTCATCTCTCTCTCTCCAACCCTCATGTTCAATCTGTAGAACTCCTCTCTGTACTCCTTCACAATCATCCCTTTTTGTCTCAGGTTCTGCATCCTTCTGAATAGATTTTTCTAGTAATATTTGGGTATGAAATTCACCTTTAGCTTGGCTACCACTCGATCCCAACTCTTAATCCTTTGTTTTCCTTTTCTCCTCATGTCAGTCTGCAATTCATCCCACCACAATGTTGCATGTCCTTTCAACCTAGTCATGACATGTCTCACCTCTTTATCCTCCTCGACATATTCATAGTCAAAAAACTTATCCATTGATCGTATCCAATCAAGCAATTCTTTCGTGTCTAAATTACCTTCATACATTGGGATGTAGATATTCACTCTGGCTCCTAACTTGACAACCTCTTTCAACGAGCGTTATTCCATAGCATCCTCTACTATAGATTCTTTGACTTCCACTTCTTCCATTTGTGCATCGTTGACGTCTCCAACATCAGGTGCTCTCATTTGTGTTGTTTCCATGGCATCCATCCTTGCGCATAATTCTCTCATCTCCCTTTCCATAGCTAGGTTTTCTATAGGTGGCTCAACATGTCTTTTAGGTGGCATTATGTTGGCGTTTCTGATACCTCTTTCTGATATCATCCTACTTCTCTTTTCTACAGAAATCAATTATGTATCAACTCTGATACCACTCCTAGCAAAAACCCCCTTCCCTCCTTTAGGAATACGTGACCTCCCGGTCCTGGATCTTCCAACTCTCGAGTTGAATTAGCTCTTGAGGCCTCAACAAAACCCAAATTCACAACACACACAGGTCCCTTTTGTGTTACCCATGGGATCAAACTACTTGTGCCTTAGCTCTTTGACGCTCTCAACAACACTCAATTTTAGGAGTAGTAACTTCGCACTAAACCTTTCGCTTAGGCAATCACAGACTATGATCATGGGCCAACCCTTCGTGAATTTGAACTTCATAAATGTCGTGGGTTCTACTTTCAGCTCTTTCCGAAGTGCTCTTCCCTGAACTTTTGGATTTATGCTATGTGTCCCCTACATGACCAACAGTTACGATTACTTCACAACTCCGCGATTTCACGACTTTTCACTTACAACACCTCCAGACTTCCCGAACTATGAAGTGTCGAAACACCCTACGACCAACTTTCGCACAGTTACTTTGGGTATGACGGTCTGAAATTGTTCGCCTCCCTCCAGGACAAATCTTATTCACAGAATTTTTGGTGAAAACCTCAGGGGTTCTCCTCCTTCTTCAGATTTTCCTTCGCTCTCCCTCCTGAACTTAACTTCCTCGACCTCCTTTTTTTCCTCAGATTACTCTCTTTGACACTTATTCGAAATCTTGACCTATGCACACCTTGCAATAGGTTCTCTTCCACACTCAACTCCTCTGTGGATGATTTATCACTCTTTGCGACTGTTCTTCAACAACTTCTCTCTTCTGTGACTAAAGTCACACTATTCCTTCTGAGCTTTGAGTCTGAAAACTCTGTCATGCACTCCTTGCAGACATAAGTTCACACTATCTCTTCTAAGCTTGTGATTCGAAACAGACTCTCTCAACGCACTCCTTGCAAACACTATGCACTCCTTGCACTCGCTCGTAGAAGAGAAACAACTGAAACTTATTCACTCTTCACAATGACTCATACATTCAACTAGGTAAATGCATGCATAGATACAAGAACAATAAATAACAGGGAATAAAAAAAAAAAATCTATCATTCACTCATTCAGATAGATGCAACAACAAAATACATTTAGGACAACGTTCCTCTATTATATTCATTCAACTGAAAATTACATTCATACATACACTACTTTTGCATAGCTCTCAGCTCTTTGCTGCAATGGAAATCTACACACTAGATTCAATAGCCTCTTCTCGACAACAATACAAAGATTTATACAAATGGATTCTTATAGTTCTTCCCCCCAACTACTCTAAACTATCCTATCGAAAATAAAATCTTTCAACTACTTAATATTTATTGCAATAAATATTTGAGTCTGACAGATAAGAGTGAATTCTCTAGATCTGCACTGCAATCATTCACATTAAATAAACATACATTCCATCATCGATCTTATGCGATGGATCATCCTCCGATCATTAAATATGTTCATAACTCAACTTTGAAATTTGAAATATTTCAAAATATGTGCTAGTGCACCCAACTGTCTTCCATTTGTGCTTTGTTGGCAATGCTCCCGCATCATGTATTCATATTACATATAATAAAATTCTCTTTGAAATATGTCTTCATCATAATCTAAACATAAGTGAGATCATGCACATACATAGCTTATTTGTAAATCTACTTGAATGTTGGTTTTTGTGGTTAGTAACCAATTTATTTAAGAGTTTGAAAATACCCTGGAAAGAAGGAATTCACTTCATTGTATGCAGAAAACAAAAATGTTCACACTACACCATTCTTAGACAAGAAGGCAAGGAATGAAACTGAAGAAAATTTAGAAACTTCCCCTTTTTTTATGTGGGATAGAATCTGTTCTCAAATAATCAAATTGTTGGGTATGTGTTATATTCTTTGCATGTGTGTGTGTGTGTGGGTGCGTCAGATACGACAACTGCGTCTGACGATCCATACAAACTAGATACGTACAACTGCGTTTTTTGGGCAGGTTTTGCTATTTTTAGCGGATTTTGCTATTTTTAGCCGATATGTAAATTAATCCCGGATTAAGGGATTAGGGTTTTGGTATCTACGAAATACCTAAAAACATTGTATATATTGTATGGCGAATGGTGAAATTCGAGATAATGAAAATAATAAAGGTTTTCCCGGTTGAGGGTTTCCGGTAAATATCTCTGTGTAATCTGTGTATGAGCCATTGATTAATTTATGTATTGCTTAAGAATCTATATGCATTGATTTACTTCACAGGTTTAAAACTTACATGTGGTATCAGAGCACGTTTTTGGCTTCAGAGGGACGCCTTTGTTGCTGAGGGTTTGGCTTGGTCTTGACAGATCAAGTTTATCTTGGGTCTGTGATAAAGAGGGACGCCTTTGTTGTCGAGGGTCATTTGGTTCGACGCATCAAGTTTATCTTGGTCCGGTGGATAAACCTCGGGTTTCAAAGTGGGAGCGCTGCGAGGAGATTCGAAGTAAAGTAAGAGGAATGGTGAGCCCATCTAGAATCGAGTATAGAGAAGTTCAACGGTAAAGCTTTGGAGCCATGAAGCTCAATATGGAGGACCTCTTATAGACAAAGAACAATGGATCAATCGCGGGATCCCTGCCCCTATCGGTACACCATCTACAAGCACACGACCATCGGGTAATAACAAACCACCAAGACACAAAAACTACTATTACACCAGTTACTGGTATGTCAAGGAAGATTGGGAGAATTTGGAAAGAAGAGCAAGGAGTACCATTCGACTCTACCAAACATCTTGCGGTTGTTGAATGTCTCAGGAGATATACAACCAAGGAACTATGGATAAGTTAGGGAATTTGTATCAATCAAAGTCCCCGGTAAACAAGCTGTTTCTTCGAAGAAGCTGTACCATCTAGGATGGAAGATGGAGATTCCGTATCGTAATATCTAAATGCCTTTAATACTCGTGTAAGTCAACTTTGATCCGCTAATATTACGATTGCGTAAGAAGATAAGTGTATTACTTTGTTATGTTCTCGCCGACTCTTGGGATAATCAAGTTGTAGCAATAGGTAGTAAATTCACTCAATCTACATTGAAGTATGAGGATGTAGTTACATCCTTGTTATCCAAAGAGATGAGGCAGAAAAGCACGGATAGTCACAAAGACGCATGCTTTATTTGTAAGAGGTTGTACCTAAGACAGGAATCATGGTAAGTCCTCGAGGGGGAGACTTAAATATACAAGTAGATCTAAGTCCCCAGAAAATCTTGAGGAAATGTCGGAAGTGTGGTAAAATAGGGCATTATAAGAAAAATTGCGTCTAAGAAGGTTGAAAAACTTAAAGGATCTGATAATACCTCTTCCACGGAGATGAAACTCCATTGAAGAAGGAGGTGATGTATACCTAGCATCTACAAGTACACATGCATCTATGGTGTATGGTTGATCGACTCGTGTGCATCATACCATATGACTCCTCAGAGTGAGTTCTTAATATGAAAATATGATGGTGGTGATGTATTCCAGGAGATGACTCGACAACAAAATCTTGGACGAAGGGTTAAGTTGTTAAATGATGGAAGGATTAGAACTCTCCCCTGGGTTCTACATTCCAAAGATAGCCAGGAGCCTAATCTCAAGCAAGTTGAGTGATGTAGGAGGGAAAACTATATTTGAAAAGGACACTTTCAAGATGGCACGCAGGAGCAATGGTGTTGATGAGGGGAGTTCATTGTGAACTCAGGACAAGTTGTTGGGAAGAACTTCTATACTAATGGGTGTAACACAAATTGCTGTCCTTTGGAGCAGAAAAAATGATGAGACAAGACCAATACCGCCCTTAAAAGAAGACCATGTTGTGGCATCAAAGATTGGGGCATATTGGAGAAAAGGGCCTCAGTCACTACTCGGTAAGGTATGATTGAAGGTACGTCTAATCGCGACTGGATTTTGATTTCCTCGCGTGAAAAATTGCATATATGGTAAACGTAATCGAAAGTAAGATTCCCATCCGGTGCTACAAGAGAAAAGGGGATCTTAGAGTTGATACACAAGGATGTGTTTTGGACCCGTTCTCATTCCATCCTGCTAACTGTATTGCGTTCATTCATAGATGATTATTCATGGAACACATGGATTTATTTTCTAAGAAATAACCGGTGCATTGATAAATTTAAAGAGTTTAAAAATTAAGGCTCTGGTAAAAAATCATACAGAGAATAAAATAAAGGTATTGAGAACAGATAATGGTGGGAGAATTCTCATGGAATGAATTCAAGAATTCTCAGAAGAAGCGTGTGCTAGCTAGGCGAAGACTACTCCATACACCCTCAACAGAATGGAGTTGCAAGTCGTAACAGTGACACCCGATGGAAAAAGCAAGGATACGCAGGCCGGGTTAGAAATAAGAATTATGGGCAGAGGCGCTGAGCAACATGTTACCCTCGGGTCAATCGATCACCTTCATCAAGATTGGATGATACAACTCCACACAAGGTATGTATTCAACAGAATAAAACCCTCAACATCTTAGAGGTTCGGGTTGTGATGCTTATGTACATGTTCCAGCGAAAAGAGGAGTAAGTCGGATAATAAAGTTGAAAAGTGTATCTTTATTATTATAAAGATGGTGGAAAGGTTATAATCTTTGGAAAACAGAAACCAAGAAAATTGTTTTACGCCAAGATGTTTTTTTCATAGAGGTAAAAGATGTGTGCAAAAATGAATTCCCACCAACGCAAGATGAACTCCGAAAATAGAGCTCTTGAGTTGGATGATGCAAAATCAATCATCCAAGAAGAGGAAGAAGAGGAAGCAGAGGGAGAAGAAGAAGAAGAAGAACTCAAGATACCCCATTATTGAGGAGACCAATGAGAGATAGAAGGCAACCAAAAAAAGGTATACTCCACCTGGGATTGCCCAATTTTTCTTTATCTACAACATGATGATCCTTAACCTGCCAGAAGAAAGGAATTCAGAGGATAGTAAACTCGAAAAGGCCATGGTTGAAGAAATGATTCCTTAGAGCAATAGGTAAATGAGGCATGGATATAGCTGAGCTTTCAAATGAAGAAAAATCATTTGCAGCAAAATGGCTGTTCAAGAAGAAGTTTAACGCGAAGGTAACAAGCAGAAATACAAAGCTCCTCTAGTAGCAAAAGGTTATTCTCAGATAGAGAGAATTGACTTTGCGACATTTTTCTCCCCGCTGCTATTAACTTCTATTAGATTTCTTTATGTATTGTCAGCTTTGATCTTGAAGTGGAACAAATGGATGAAGACAACATTCCTACATGGGGATCCAAACAAAGAACAAAGCTCAGCAAATGGTTACACCAAGCCAAAGAAGTCCCTATAACGGGTCTGAAGTAATCACCTAGATTTGGTACTAAAATTTTGACACATACATCTCCTTGGATTGGGATTTGTAAGAAGCAGTGGTGATCACCGTATATTCCGCGCTGGTAATCACTCATTTATGTAGTGTTGTATGTTGATGACATGTTAATGATAGGGAAATAACATGGATGTTATCAAGGAGGTGAAATCACAGCCTATCCTCCAAATTTGACATGAAGGACCCCAGTGCTTCTAACTTCATTCTCGGGGAATGAGATTAAAAGAGATTAGGTAAACATGAAATTTTGGTTGAATCAAAGAAAATATGCTGAAACGATATTGCAGAGGTTTCAATATGCATGGAAGTAAACCGGTCAAGGTTCAAACTTCATATTCTTGTAGGTGTAAATTTATCCGTAGATCAATGTCCCAAGACACGTGAAGAAGAAGAGCACATGTCCCATGTCCCATATGCCGCTATAGCTATAAATTGATGTATGCAATGGTTTGTACTAGACCGGACATTGCATTGACATGCAAGTGGGAGTTTTTATTAGGTATATGTCAAAACCAGGAAGGAGCATTGGACAACAGGCAGCAGGGTCTTCGTATCTTTGTGGCACCACCACCTATGGATTGTGCTACCAAGGAAGACCGGATTCGTGAGTGTGGGACATACATGGCTTTGTTGATGCAGACTGGCCGAGATTTGATATAAGATCTACAAGTGGGTATGTGTTTAACCTATTTGGAGGAGCAATCACTTTGATGAAAGACAAAATGAGTGTACCTCTAACTACTTAAGCCGGACACATGGTAGCCACTGTATGCAAGCAAGGGAAGCAAGATGCAAGGAAGATTGTGTTCGTATTAAGAAATAACAAGCAAAGGAGATTAGATCCTGCATGAGTAATATTCCTCGCAAAGAACCCAAATTATCATTCAAGACAAAGCATATTGATGTTCTATCACTTCAGGAGAGACATGGTTGAGGAAAGCAATGTGCTAGTTGAAAGGCCGAGCACTTTGAATGCCGCATTCATTGACAAAGTCTGTGGAGCAATGTAAGTTCTCTTATGTAGAGAGTAACAATGGGCGTTGTTGCCCTGGATGTTTGACTATATAATCCCCTGGACCCCTGGATGCAAATAAAACAACAAGTGGGAGAATGTTGGGTATGTGTTATATTCGTTGCATGTGTGTGTGTGTGGGTGTGTCAGATACGACAACTACGTCTGACGATCCGTACAAACTAGATACGTACAACTGCGTCAGATACGACAACTGCGTTTTTTGGGCGGTTTTTGCTATTTTTAGCTGATATGTAAATTAATCCCGGATTAAGGGATTAGGGTTTTGGTATCTACGGAATACCTAAAAACATTGTATGTATTGTATGGCGAATGGTGAAATTCGAGATAATGAAAATAATAAAGGTTTTCCCGGTTGAGGGTTTCCGGTAAATATCTTTGTGTAATCTGTGTATGATCCATTGATTAATTTATGTATTGCTTAAGAATCTATATGCATTGCTTTACTTCACAGGTTTAAAACTTACACAAATGTTCAAGTTCAAAATTAGGTCTTCATCATGATCTAAACATAAATAATCTTGAATGTACCATTTAAGACAACGATAAGCTTATATAGGGGTTCTATATATTTCAAAATAATTGATAAAAGCGTTTAAAATTTATATAGACACTAGTTTAGTAACCCTATGAATAGTAAAGGCTAAACTAAAAATTTGAGAAAACAAAATTTGAAAAAAATAAAAAATATAAGCTTATTCAACAAAAATAAGCTTGAACACTTTTATATAAAATCCCAACATAAAAGAAAATTAAAACTCACTAATGTCCAATGAACATACATTTATGAATCATCATGAATATGCACATCCTTCCCATGTATGTATGCTTCCTCCCCAATTCCAATCTCCCATAGTCTCTTCTCCACATTTTGTTCAAGCACACTCTCAGGTACTCTCTTCTCCACATTTCCCTATATAACACATTTGAAAATTAAATTTAAATGATTTAACAGATTAAATTATAGTTTTAAATTTTGAAACATGTAATGCCTATGATGTGCCAACCTATGATTCAATAAATTAAATATTGTTTAAGACATTCTTCTTTTAAATTAATAATTTAAATGACAATTTGCAATTTTAATATATAACTAAATTTATTTTCAACATGCAATGATACCTGTGAACTCCCACCCTCTTCAAACTCTCCGAATGAGAATTGGGACAAGCCTTCTCAGGTAGTAGGAGATGGAATAGGGAACTGTGAACAACAAAACTAAGAACTAAATCTAGGATTCAATGTGTTCACATTTATATAAAATTATAAATGTCATGTTTTTTATCTTATTCAAAAGATTGGAGATTGGACAGCTAAAGTTCTCATATGTGGATATTGTAAAATACAAACCTAATTAAACACATCCAAATTTAAACTTGTGGAATCAAGTCCCCTATTTACTAGAGATTCATTTAACATATCTCCAAACTACAATTAATGACAATAAAAACTCAATTATTTCTATAGATACAATGATATGTGTTTATATCTAGAATCAGAAGTAAACTATCCTCAAATGTGTCAAAAATTTACTAACTAGAACACATACCAATCCATTGTTTGGTTCATCATTTTGAATGACCTCCTTCCAACCATTATAGAAAAAAATTGCATACTCCTTAAGATCTTCTATTGACATGGTATCTAACTCCTCATCTATTTTATAAACAAAAATGGCCTGAGAATTGACTTATGCTCGCTGACGATTCAAACCAACATCAACACCATAAAAAAATGATTCCAAATTTTCCCCAATTGCATTGTTAGCCTCTTTTCCGACCTCTGATGAAGCTCGTAACTCTGAATTTTAGGAAAATTCCCTTGTTGGGCGTGATACTAAAGGTTGTGGAGGCCTATGTAATGTCTCATTTCGATATGCACCTTTTCAATCATATGTTCTTCATTTACCAGCCCCATAATAATCGGATGGTAGGCTAGTATAATCAGAGTGTATGTCCATGAAAAACTCTGCATAAAAGTGTCTAGCAAAATAATGTGGAACCTCATCATTCCACGACAATTTTCCATATGCTTCCAAAAATCTGTTATATAGATGTCCTGCTAGGTTGGGGTGCTTAAAATATTGCACCTTCAACATCTTTCTCTTTGGCCCATATTTGAAATTGAACATACAAATTGCATTTTCTTTTGAAAATTTATTTTTTACTACATCCCATTTATCAGGGCCCATCACCTCTGACTTTCGTCCCCTCATCAAATCGATAAAAATGTCAATGGTTGGCCCCATCTTTTGATATGCATCCATAAAGTTTTGTAATCAATGAAAAACAATCTCCAATCTTTGTTTACTCTCCCGATGGAGATCCAAGCTCCTCAAATCATTTTCCAACCTTCTTTTAACACCTGAGCATCGCTCAAGGGTCATTGCCTCAGTAATCCCTTCCCAAGGAAACTCATCACCAACATCCGAAGGATAGGTGGATGTAGGCGTGTAATCTTCTGTTTCTTGATAACGCCTCCTAAATCCACCTTCACCCTCTTCACCAACATTAGAATATTCATGACACCCACTCTCTCTTTCATTGTCTTCCCTCACATTAAACTCATTGTCTACACACACATTTGAAAGTAATTACAACATTTAACTCAACATAATTTAACATAAGAAAATTAAAAAAAAAAATCATATATATATATATAACATAAACATAAATACACAAAAATACAAAACCAAAGAAAATTACCAAAAATATTTTCTTGTCTTGGTATATTCCCTACATTCTCAGGTGTAGGAGTATCCATGTGCAACCTATCTAAGAAGGTTGCATCCATAGAACTTGTTTGAGCACATTCCCAAGATGATCTATTTACAGAATCTTTTGATAATATCCTCCTCTAACTATATTTTTGTTGGTCACTCAGAGTCTCAGTTGAAGAAGGGGTTCCTCTTCTTCCTTCTTGAGATAGCCTAGAGCATTTGCGATGAATGTTTGGAGACTCATGTCTCAACATCTCGTCTCAATATCTATCCTTTGAAAATTCATGAATATGAAATTTCATAAGTTATAGAAACATTAAATTGAAATACTAAATTTATAACACAAGCATTTAAGCATTTATAACAACTTCAAAGCATTGCAGACATATATTGAAAAAACTAGAACTGTATTTTTTACAATCATTGACAAAAACAATCACTGACAAAATATTTACTTAAAACTAAAACAAGAAACAATATTACATGATATGTTGTTACTATCCTCTTAGATATATGCTCATAAATGTCTTCAAGGGATCATTGATCAAACCCTCGGGCAGATCTCATCATGACACATGGAACAAATTGCCAAGAAGAAATTTTAGGGTAAAATGTCAATAGACTAACCATCAACATACACAGGTGGCACAAGAAATAGAAGATAACGAAAACATACACAAGGTGGCATTAGAAAGGAGATAAAGAGGGTGACACTAGCACAAAAATGAGGAGGGTGACACCAACAAGTAGAACTGGAATCCCCAAACAATAACCAAGGAGAGATCTTTAGCAAGATGGAAAAGACCAATAAGACCTATCCTAGAGGGGTCGTAGCCACACAATTAAATAATTAAATTATTTAAACAAATAATAGTTTATAACATAAAATATTTATTGTTAAATCATAAAAATCAACAAGAAAAAAAAAATCAAGAGAAGGGATCCAAATTCAAGGTAGCTAACTTTCTTTAGGAAAAATCAAAGAACAAAACCAAAAACCCACACAACAATTAAGGGGGGCATAACTCAAGCAAGGGTGGTTTCAACACAAAGTCAACAATTAAATTCTTCCAAATTCAAGGTGGCTAACTTTATTTAGGTAAATCACAAAACAAAAAACCCACAGAACAATTAAAGGGGGTGTAAGTCAAGCAAGGGTGATTTCAAGACAAAGTCAACAATTAAGTTATTCTTTAATGGAAAAATGTCCACGTGATTATCATGATATTTACTTATAAATTTTTATCATCCCAACATAAATGGAAGATACATAATGTTATCATGCTCTTCTTAACTACTCCTAGGTCTCATGGACCATCCCGGGAGAGAGAAAAATCACACATTATCTCAACTTGGTACTTAACCAAAAACAAAATAAACCAAAAAACCAAAGGAATATCAATAATGTGATCATGCTCTTCTTAACTACTCCTATCTATCATGGATCATTGTCGGAAAGAAAAAAATCGTGCATTATCTCAACTTGGTACTTAACCAAAAAACCAAAAACCAACACTAATCAAAGTTTTCATATTTGAATTTATGTGATGTGTGAAGTAAGTTACATTCATATTTGCAAAGAAAGAATGAATTTTAAGAAAAAGTAAAGTACAGAATTCAAATTTAAATGCACAAATACAATCTAAAATATAAATTTTCTGCATCAAAGAGTCCATTATAATTCATAACTGACCTTCGGATCTCCAAACTGAATGTATAAGTATTCAATCTAACATGGATTTTTTGTACATGGATAGGTCTGTATTTGAACTCAACCTTAGGAAGAGGTTGGAAGGGTCGAATACAACCCTGTCCATGTATAGGGAGAGGCCCAAATTCGGTCCCATCCCTGTACATGGACATGGTTGTTTTGTTGGCAGCATACACCCTCTAGGGGACACCCTGAGACTGGAAAAGAACAATCCGAACAGAGGGGATCCATATTTCCAACCATGACTAGGGTTGGTTTGCCTACAGTTATTAGGTGAATCTGCTTGCGCAGATTTGTGAAATATGAAATAATAATATTTAGGACTGAAACTTCTGCATCTATGAGAGAGGAACCTCAACTAATGAGAGAGAGAGAGAGGTGGTAGATTTGTAATGGAAACTATGTTGCATTTATAATGGGGCATTTGATGCATTTATTAATGAATATTGGTTGCTTTTATCATAGGAATTTACTACATTTAGGTGTTGCATTTATAATGGGGCATTTGATGCATTTATTAGTGAATATTGGTTGCTTTTATCATAGGAATTTATTGCATTTAGGTACTTTAATTATAGAGGAAAGTGATAAAAGTGTTAATATGATGGGAATAATGGCACCCTTAATCTCTATTTAAATTTTATAGAGATTGGCCCTGTCATCCCATCCAATAAACATATGATACCTCTACTTCTCTATATTATATGGTCTAGGTGTTTTTGTGTCTTTGTTTTTACTCTATTGTGTCTCCATCTTATTGTGTTCATAAATTATTAATTTATAGGAGGTCAGGGCTTGTCCCTGTACATTGATAGTGCCATATTTGGCCAATTCCATGTACAGGGACATACCTGAATTTGAGCCTGTCCTTGTACATGGACATGGCCAAATTTGGATTTATCATCCCATCCGATAAACATATGATACCTCTACTTGTCTATGTCTGCTATGGTTTAGGTGTTGGTGTGTCTGTGTTTTAAATCTATTGTGTCTACATCCTATTGTGTTCATAAATTATTAATTTATAGAAGGTATTGTCTCCATCCTATACTGTTCATATTGTGGAAAATCAAGTTTGGTTTGTACATGGATGTAGCCTCCAAAATATATAGGCAAGTATTGCATTTATATATTTTTTATTCAAATGAATTTATTTTGAACATAAAGCAACATATTAAAATGGTAAAATATTATTGTTTAGGGTAAATGGATGTCGCCTCCTAAAAATATATGGGCCAGGATTGCATTCATATAAATTGATTAAAATATAAACTAAATTTTATAAAAAATAATAGTAAACTTTGTTGGTGCTTAAACATATAAATAATTAATGCCAGAACCAAAACACTATCTGATATTAAACTGTTTAAAATATAAATTGATTACACTTTGACGGTGACGTAACAATGTTTACTTTTTGGAGGTATAATTCTGGTAATGTAAGTTATAACTCTAGTCTGTCTTTGTACATGGACAGGGCCATATTCGGGCATGTCCTTGTACATGCACAGGGCCGAATATTCAGGCATGTCCCTGTACATGGACAAGGCCCTGTTAACACTATAACACTATAAAATTGAAAATCTAATATCTAATCAAACAATTTTATACGAAGACTAACTATTATACAATTTTAAATCTAACAATTTAATAATCTAACAATGACACGATATTTTTATTAAATATAACAATTTAATAATCTAACAATATTTACTCTTTCGAGGTATAATTATGGTAATGTAAGGTATAATTTGGGCCTGTCTATGTACATGGATAGGGCCATATTTTTCCTTGTCCATGTACAGGTACATGCCTGAATTCGGGCATGTCCCTGGACATGGACAGGGCCATATTTGTCCCTATCCATGTACAGGGACATGCTTGAATTTCCATGTCCATGTACAGGGACATGCACTAATTCAGGACTGTCCCTGTACATGGACATAGTCGAATATTCTGGTCTGTCCCTGTACATGGACAGGCCTGAATACGAGCCTATCAACACTAATCTAAAATCTAATATAAAATTGAAAATCTAAAATCTAATATAACAATTTTATACAAAGACTAACTATTATACAATTTTAAATCTAACAATTTAATAATCTAACTATTATACAAAGATTATTAAATCTAACAATTTAATAATTTAACTATTATACAATCTTATAAAAATACTAATGATTATACAATTTTATACAATTTTAAATCTAACAATTTAATACTATGACTAATAATATTAAGACTAACCATATTCAGGCATATCCCTGTACATGGAAAGGGCCATATTCCAAGCTCATTTTTCAATATTATTTAATTGAAGGGAAAAACGGTAAAAAGGGTGTAAAGGAGAATTAGGAGCTCATTATTTATTATGCATGATTATTTTTTTAAATTGATTTAGAGAGCTCTTGTGGATTTTTGGGGGTCTAGGGTTGAAACCCTTGGGCAGATTGGTTTCGGTGGTGAAACTATCCACCCTAGATGATCAAGGGGAGATATCACACAGATATCTCATTGGATCTATTACAAAAGAAAGGAGATTCATCATTTTTCTAGGTTGTGGTATTTGTGAGGGCCAAACCCTCTATTATCAGATTTTGGGGTTTCTTGAGAAGAGGTGCATCACTTATTTACATATCATGGCATAGGAAGGAGGGTGTATCACCATTTTACAAGTTATGGGTGTTAAATAAGGACTTCAAACCACCTATCAGCAGGTTCTACTTCTCTTTTATCAACAAATCATGGGTTTATAAGGGCCATCCTTCTCTTATCAATGGACTGTCGGTTTGGCACTGGTAACTTTCTTTTCTCAACCAAAAATTCATCATTTCAACTCCAGATTTAAAATACGAAGAGGTTGGGTTCAACATGTAGATTGGAAGGACCTTTGGATGCCAAGGACAATGCCTAAATCATGATATTCTAAAATACAAGGGACACTTATATGCATTGTCACATTGCAAATATGTTGGTTCGATTAACAATAACTGGTATTTCAGACTACAAAGTTGTTGGGAGGATCTTTCTCATGTTATACATTGAAAATAACACACATATAACCTCCCTCTTGGGCACTATAACAACCATATAATGATATATAAAGATTGTCTGCAAATTGTTTAAGATTATTAATGAATGAAATAACTCATAATTGTGTATCAATTTAGATATCATTGTTTGTACACATGCCTCACAAGTGTGTTTACAGGCTGTCTAAAAAGGGACCATTCCAACACATTTCTTGGACACCTACAATAGGGATATTATAGGTCAACAATAAAGTATAGATCAGTTTGTGTTTGCTGAGTTTTACTTCCATCGTAATAGATTTAACAGGTCTTTCATCAGTTCCAATGAATGTATTTGTTGTTTTTATATCAGTTGGCATGAGTTAGCAATTTTTTTCTACTACACATATTGTTGTCTATTGATATTAAATGCAGTAAAATATTTTTGTTCCAAATTCATGTGGACTATTGTGTAACTGTTTGATGGAATATCTGAACCAAATCATCATTTGAAAGTGAGTCCTATGATATGTAGAACCACTGAATGGAATAGGAAATCCACTTAACCAAAAGTTGGTCAAGATGCAATAGGAAAATAATCAAAGGTTTGAAGATCACAAAGAAACCTTGGGGGAGTTCCACACAAGATCTCTCTGCTAAAGGTCAACCCTATAATCTAATATTCCATCATATCGCATGGGAATGCTACTACAAGTCCTTGGCTACTCAACCAATCAGCCGTGTCTCATCAATTATGGCTTGAGTTCCTAAATCTGTCAGTTCTTGTAACGATTCCACAACTGTTATATGTAATACATATAACATATGTTATATGTAATGCATATAATATACTATGAAGTATTTATGAGCCTTTCAAAATAATGAAAATTATTAAATAGTGAATTATTTGGTCATTAAATGATTTGGGCATGTCCTTGTACATGTACATGGTCGAATACAGCCCTGTCAACACTTTAAATCTACACTCCTTGTCAATATTCAAAACATATATAGATATGATCATCGACTATCATGAAAGTTACTTATTATCTTTTGAAAATGAAGAAGTTTTTGTAATCAATATTGAAAAAATATATATAGATATGATCATCCACTATCATCAAAGTTACTTATTATCTTTTGAAAATCCTAACCTGTTATAGTTTTGGAATCTTCTTTTCCTTACAAGGAGGAATCATAGTGACTGAAATATCAAAAAGTGAACTATCTCTTTACCTTTATATGTACATTCATGTTTCCACTTATATCTAAATAGTAGTATATTATTTATATGAATTAATAGGATTTATTCAAATTGTTTTATTTTTCAATTTTTGTTCTCACCCAAAATAAAAATTTCATTTAGTTAGTTTTCACAATTCTTACAAGATAATATAGGTGTTGCATATACATAAACAATGGGGAAAATAATCATTTTTTTAAAATGAATTAAAAACATCTATATATATATATATATAACTCATAAATTTTATTAAAGAACATACTATAGGTGTTGAATATACAAACAAAGAAACATCATATTGAGGGATAAAGTCAAGAAACATTATCATTTTGGTATCTACACATATGAGTAAGCTAAATTTTAGATTTAAAACTAAAATCTAAAATTTAATCTTAACGCAGAAATTACTGAACGCTTGTAGCTCCAATGTCCGCCTACAGTTCCAACGTTCAGCCAAACGCCCTCAACTCCAACGTCTGCCCGCCCGAAGCACCAGCGTCTTCCTGCCCTGAGCACCAATGTTTTCCCAGCTCTCCAATGTTCACCCACTGCAACGACGTCCACAACCAACGATACACACCAACACACTATCTACTATCACCTAACAAGACATGCACCAACATGCTATCTACTATTAAAAAATTCATAAATCTATTCTAGGAGCAATGTCCGATTAATATATAAACGTTTTTTTGGCCGAAAGGTTCTTTCAGGTGAAAAGGTCATTCAGCCGAAATATTTTTTCGACTATAACATCTTTCGGCCGAAAAGATGTTACCGGATGAAAAAAATTCATTCGGCTAAAATTGTAGATGAAAATCGAGGGCATCATCATGGTACCATTCGATTTGACGTTCCAAGGTTCAGCCGAAAAATGTTTCGGCCAAAAAAATAGGACTTTCGGTCGAAAGAAATATTAGTTCGGATGAAAAAAGGTCTTTCGAAATTTTTGAGACCCAATTCTCACAAAATTGTTACCCACCTTCATGAATTTACCCTAATAGAAAACTTGATGTTACAGTGGCAATGTTTTATATTATGTGCTAACAAGAATAATATTGTTATTATTGGCCTTAAATTCAGAGGGCCCTGGTCTATATTATGTAGACAGTGAATGAGGAAGACTTAAGGGAACATGTTTTTCTATTGGATCTAGTTCACCATATGCTTATGATGTCCTGGACATTGGGTAGGGTTTGCTAGAAATTTTTAAATTCTTTCTCAACTTCTATTGTTTGAAGTTGACTTTGTACCGAATTTCTCTTGTCTTATGATCACAAACATAGGTATCGTTGGGATATGTTAGTGGAAGAAGTTGCAGAACTAGATTGTCACTCTATATACCATGCAACTTTTTGTGATGTTGTCAATGGGGGTGTGGCAAGTGGTATGAAGCACTTTATAATTTGACATACTTGATATAATTCATTATAGATGTAGTTTCATTATGATCTTATGGGTAATGAATGTTATTTCTTTCAGTGTACTATGTGGGTCATCAAGGTTGCAAGAATTTGTCTGGCAATGGTGTGGATGAACTTCATTATAAATACTATCCAGTCACAGAAAATGTCAAATCAAATCAGAAATATGATATGTCAAAGAGGTTGGATCATATGGCACATTTGATGGCCATTTCATTGGTGGACTTGGACACATGGCATTAAGAGTAAACCAAACATTTATACATATATGCTCTATTTATTTACTAGAGTTTATGCATTTCATCTCTTCAAGGCCTATCACAAGCACTCCAACCTTCCCCTTTTCCATACATATCTAAAACTTCTATGTGAATATTAGGATCATCTCTAGCATATTCATCCCTAACATGTAATTGTGTACAGGTTGTATAGAGAGATCTAGGAAAAAAAATTAGATCTACCCTGGGGAATTGAGTGAGATTTTTGACAGCTTCTTGAGGGATGCTAAACCGCCTGTGTACTTTTTGTTTATCATTAATAATATTCCATTCTCTTCGTTTTCTGCATTTTTTTTCTGAGTTATGTTGGTGTACATGGCTTACTCTTGGTGAACATACTTTTCTGCATAAATCTTCTATGTAAAGTTACAAATTGGTTAGAAACTTGGAACATATCATTCTACATTGTACAATATTACTAAAAACACATGAATCAGTGAATCTTGGTTATTTATTTTCTTTTTTGAGATGACCAGATGCTTATTTTCTCTTCTTGTAATACCCTTAGGCCAAACCCCAATTGTAAATGTAAATACAAATATAATTAGGCTGGTGAGCCAGGATGCATAAAGGACAATATGTCTGTGATGTAAAAGTGAATGTATTCACATGAAAATATTAATGAAAAGCACATAATTTCATGTAGACCAACCATGTAAAGAGTATGGAGGAATAAACTCCACTAGTTAGGGAAAGAGGGATAAAAGTTAAGGATAAGGGGATAAGTTAGGGAGATTAAGACAAAAATGAATATTATATTAATATTCCTTAAAGTATAAAATATGGATAATTATTTTATCCTAAGTTCTAAGGATGGAGAAGATTGGGCCAAAGTATCTCTCAAAGTGACAAGTGTCAAATTACGAACATGCATACAAAGAGTTTTGACTTAGTGCATTTTCCAGGATTCCATCATTCCTCCATTATGACACTCACATATTTTAACTATCCTCTGTACCTCTCTTCTGGGTCACTAACAGTGTACCTGTACCTTACCCGAACAAGTATTGTACCTGTACATGTACCTGGTTAACTTAAGAGTTGGACTGAAGATGCGGGTTGCTAGGCCTGTGGGATATTGAAGAGGTGGGTTGTCAAGCCCGTGAGCAATTCTCTCTGGGTGAGAGAATTGTTGGGAATTGTTTTCTTGAAGGTGCCAATCTGTAGCTACAGGGCTCTGAGACTTCCTGTCTAGCCTGTCGTTGAATCCCCATAAAGGAAATGAGGAATCCAAAGGACAATTGAGCATAGAAGGGGAACATTTCCTAGGGTGGGTCAGGCATGTGGGGAATGAGGGAATGTAGACTGTCATTTCGAGTTGAAACATGTGAGGGATTTTTTCATGTTGTCTGAGATACACTAGCTTGGTTAAGAATTCCTTTACCCGGGTGGAGTTTATTCCTAGCTCAGGGGTGACCCACTGCTGAGACCTCTGAGCAATGTGGTCTAATTCTGGGAGGAACATGGAATGTCTGCATATAGTTGGTGGTCTTTTTATCAAAGATAAGTCTCAATTGTGTGTTAAATAGTGTGTTGCATCATTAATTATGTATGTTTTTTTATGGGTTTTTCTTGTGTATGATGCATGTGGTTTTCTATTATTATTATGTAAGAATCAGTATATTTTCATAGTATGTATATATTAAATTTGGTATACATTTCTTAAATTTTTCATGGAATTTCCCAATAGGTGGTTGGGGATGCTACAATATGGTATTAGAGCTCCAGTTTTCAACATTAAGCCTCGATGGGCCATGCAAGTTGAAATTGAAGAGAAATTTCATAGAGAATCGATTTCAAAGTGGCCAAATTCCAAGTTACAAGATGTCAGGAGGGAACTGTGAGCACACGTTGATTATGTTCAAAAAATCAGGAGGTGTAGCGGTTCAAGAAAGAAAGCAGAGGCCAAGGAGTCGACCCTGCAGTGGAGAGATCAAAGGTCGATCCTTTGAAAGATTTAGAAACCACAACAACCATTGATTTGGGGCTGCAAGATTAGATCTGGTTCATTGGATCAAACCCGGACAAGAGGATAAGCATGGATCGTTGATCTCCAAACCCTTCGGGAGTTCGCCACTTCGACGTTCGATGAAATTGGAAAGTGTTGTGGTTAAAATATCTGAAGCTTGATGTTCCAGAGTGTCGAAGTAACGAAGATTCAGATAATTCCTCTCTAGGAGTTCACCACTTTGGAATTTGGGGGAATTGAAAAGTGTTGTGGTTAAAACCTCTGAAGCCCAAAGTTTTGGAGCACCAAAGTAATGAAGCTCCATATAGCGCCTCTCCAGGAGTTTGCCAGATAGGCATTCGAGAGAATTGGAGTGTGTTATTGTAAGAACCTCTAAAAGTTCTGGAACATCGGAGTCCCGGAGCTTTGAATAGTGCCTTGTGGCTAAGCATCTGGTCTTATCCCATGGTCATATGAGGTTTTCGTCAAAGTAAAGGAGTTAGCACCTGAAATTTGATTCTAAGGTAAAAAGGGGCTAAGAGCAAAGAGCCCGTAGGTTTTTGTTTTGTTAAATCTTCATAATGAAATAAAAAGGGTCTATGTACATTATGAGAGGATCCAACATGGGTCCAAGACCTAATTTGGCTCTGAAGAATATCACACATACAAGGATTTCCCTCACAGAAAGGACAATTTCAAATAACCATAACTTTCTGCTCAAGAATCAAAATTGAGCATGGAAGTAGGCATTGGAAATATCTTGGACAATAGAATATAACTATTCACCCATAAATTTGATCTGGGAAGTCAAATTTTCAGGAAATCAAAAGAAATAATTATGATGCATTATTGAACCAAAATTGTTCATAATTTCATGAATTTGTTAAATCAATTAGCCTAACAAGTTCCGTTGGCTGCACATTTTGCAGATTTAACAAAAAATAGATCATAACAAGATTGACACAGAGTTTAGAATCATGGAAGATACACAGGCGGATTACAACCAGGAATATGAGATCAGAGGGATGTATGTCAATATGGTTAATGAAGATACAAACTTAAATGGACATGGATAAGGAAAGGAAGAAAACATGAACTTGGTAGAGACCATTAAAAGTTTTCAAAAGGATGTCCAAAGTTATAAATATGATAATGAGAGGATTATGAAATCCAAGGAGTAGAAGGAGGGCTTCAACATAAAGTTATTGCAGAGATTGGACATAATATAAAAGAGGATGGATAAGGAGAATGACTCAAGCAAATTAGGAAGTCACAGGTCTCATGATGAGGGGATAAGAACAACAAGTGTTGACAGGCATCACCATCACTCCCCAAGGCATTCCACTAGGAGAGCACACAGTATCTCAATTCCATCCCCTATCAGGAAACATAAGAGGAGGTCTGGGGTGGACGAGCTACAAGGAGAAATGAAAAAAATCAAGCCTCCTACATTTTATGGTGAGCACAAGAAGGATGAAGATGCATATACATGGCTTCTATTCATGGGGAAGTATTTTCAATTGCATAATTACTCTTCACACATAGAAGGAAGAATTTCCATCTATCAGGTCAAGGTAAAGGCATCCATGTGGTGGGACCAATTTGTGCAGGTGCAACACATTGATGAGAAAAATGTTACTTGTAGGGAATTCAAGAGGTATTTTCAAAAGAAATATTTGACTAAGAGATATTATGACAAGAAAATGAAGGAGTTCTTTGAACTCAAGCTTGGGAGTATGACCATAGATGAATATGAAAGAAGGTTTTTAGAACTACTAAAGTATGTTTCTTTCATCAAGGAAGAGCCAGTTAAGATTCATAGGTATTTGAGTGGGCTGCCATAATTTATCAGTGACAAGATACAATATGATGATCCCAAATAATTGGAGGAGATTGTAATGTGAGCTAAATTCCTTTATGATCAACATAAAGGAAGGCCAAGTTTACAAAAAACTTGGGAAGACAAGAAGAAAAATAAGATGGAAGAAAGGAAAAAGGGGAATAAGCCACCATTCTTCATAAATAATCCTCAGGGACAACTAGCTTCTATAGAACTTAGAATGATTGAGACAGAGGGGAAAATACCAAGGAAGCCACCTATTCAATGTTCGGGTTGTGGAGGAGATCAAATGTATATATATTTTCCTCACAGAGGTGAAAAAGTGAGGATTGTTCACAATGTAAAACAACCTGAGACAATGGAGGACATGGGCATAAATGTACCTAGGATCTATGCAACCCTGGACAACAAGAAAGTTGAGTTTCAGTCACATATGATTGAAGTGGAAGGTAAGATCAACAACCAAACCATTGCTCTTTTAATTTATTCAGGAGATAGTCATAGTTATATAGATCCTAAGATGGTGGAAATATTTCATTTTCCAAGAAGAAAGCATGAAAAATCTTGGTTGGTGCAGTTTGCTACCATAGCTAAAAGAAAAAATAATGAGATCATTAAGGCATGTCCAATGGACATGAATGGACTGAGCACTAGGGAGGATTTGAACGTCATAACTTTAGGTTCCTATGATTGTCTAATTGGTATGGATTGGTTGGACCAACACCATGTTATCCTAGATTGTTATAATAAGGAATTTACTTGCTGGTATGAGGAAGGAAACCTAAGGACAGTACAGGGAATTCCCAGAGAAGTAACCATTAGGGAAATTTCAGCATTGCAACTGAAGAAAAGTTATAGAAAAGGGTGTCAAATATTTGTAGCACATATGGAAGAGAAACCTAAATATAAGGTGTCAAATATTGAAGATTATGTAGTCCTAAAAGAGTTTGAAGATGTATTTTAAAAAATACTAGGATTACCCCCTAAAAGAGACATTGATTTCTCCATCAATCTGATGCCTGAAGTAGCTCCAGTATCCAAGACCCCTTACAGGATGAGTACACCAGAATTGAAGGAATTGAAAATGAAACTTGACTAGATTCTGAAGAAGGGGTATATATTCCCAATTGTGTCACCTTGGGTTGCCCCAGTATTATTTGTGAAGAAAAAGGATGAAACATTGAGACTTTGCATTGACTTCATGCAGTTGAACAAGGTAACTATGAAGAATAAGTATCATTTGCGATGAACTCTTTGATCAGTTGAAAGATGTAAAAAATTATCCAAGATTAATCTCAGGTCATGTTATCATCAGGGAATAATTAAAGAAGAAGACATCATCAAGACTTCTTTAGAACAAGGTATGGTCATTATGAGTTCACAGTGGTGCCATTTGGGTTATCAAATGCACCAGCTGTCTTCGTGTGTTTAATGAATGGTATTTTCAGAGAATAATTAGATAAGTTTGTCATTGTGTTTTTATATGACATTCTTATATATTCTAAGTCGAATGAAGAGCATGAACAACACTTGAGGATGGTATTACAAGTATTAAGGGAGCATCAATTGTATTCCAAATTGAGCAAGTGCTCATTTTATCATAAGAAAATTCGTTATTTGGGACATATCATTTCAGAGGAAGGGATAGTAGTGGATCCTGAGAAGATAAGGGCCATTAGAGTATGGTCGGTGCCAAAGAATGTGACGAAGGTTAGATAATTCATGGGCCTTGCAGGCTACTATAGGATATGTATTGAAGGATTCTCAAAGATTTCAAACCCAATAACTTCCTTGCAAAATAAGGGTGTGAATTTTTAGTGGACATTGGATTGTGAAAAGAGTTTCCAACACTTGAAGCATTTATTAACAAGTTCTTCAATACTAAGGATTGTTTATCCAAATGAAGACTTCATTGTATGCACTAATGCATGTAAATAAGGGCTTGGTGGAGTCCTTAGTAAAAATGGGTATGTGATATGCTATGAATCAAGGAAGTTGAAGGAGCATGAAAGGCACTATGCTACTTATGATTTGGAGTTGGCATCCATATTGCATGCCTTGAAGATGTGGAGGCACTACCTCATGGGGAAAAGGTTCAAGTTGAGGACAGACCATCATGGTCTGAAATATTATTTGGACAACCAAATCTAAATGTCAACTAAAGCAGGTGGTTAGAATTTCTCAGTGAATATGACTTCGATATAAATCATATAAAAGGGAAAGAGGACAAGGTGGTCGTTGCACTTAGAAAAAGGGTGCATGATTTGCATGCTACAACCATTAGAATGTACCAATCAGATTTGAAAGACAGAATCTTAGAGGCTGCAAAATCAAATTTTCAATACATGGAAATAATAGCAAAATTACAACAAGGTATTTTGCAGCAAAAAAATGAAGACTATAAGCTAGAAAATGATGAAATTATCATGTACAGGGGCATAATTTACGTACCAAATTCCCAGGAATTGAAAAATATGATATTGAGAGAATTGCATGATGTACCTTATGTTGGGCACCTAGGTTCTCAGAAAACTATTGCAGCTGTCAAGAGCCAATATTATTGGTTAGGCATGAAGAAAAAAGTTGTTGATTTTATTGCCAACTGTTTGGAGTGTCAAAAGGTCAAGGCTGAGCATAGACACCCAACTGGTTTGCTACAACCATTACCCATTTCTGAGTGGAAATGGGAATTTGTAACAATGGATTTTATCACCAAACTTCCCAGAACAAACAAGAATCATGGTTCCATCATGGTAGTGGTGGATAAGCATACTAAAGATGCCCATTTGTTTCTAGTAAAGATCACTCACAAGGCAACCAACATTGTTGATATTTATATGAGAGAAATTGCTTGACTACATGGTATACCAAGACAATTTTTTCTGACAGATACCCAAAATTTACATCAAATTTTTGGAATGGACTATATAAGGGATTTGGAACAAATTTGAATTTTAGCACAACTTATCATCCAGAATTAGATGGACAAATAGAGAGGGTGAATTGAGTGATTAAGGATATGTTGAGCATGTATGTGATGGATAAACCATAAAAATAGGAAGATTGCCTACACTAAGTAGAGTTTTCTTATAACAATGGGTACTAAGCATCTCTAAAGATGAGAATTTGAGGCACTTTATGGCAGAAGGTGCAAGACATCGGTAAGTTGGGACAACCCAACAGATAGAGAAATGGATGGGAAAAAATTACTCAGGGAAATGGAAGAGAAATGTTGAAAATAAGATAGAATTTAAAGGTTTCTCAAGACAGACATAAAATCTATGTTGATAAGGGAAGAACTCACAGAGAATTTAAAGTGGGTGACCATGTATTCTATAAATTAAAAGCCAACATAAGTTCCCTGAATTTGGGAAATTGTTCAAAGTTGGCAGCTCATTATTGTGGGTCGTTTGAAATCCTAGAGAGGATTAGGCATGTAGCATACATGCTTTCCTTGCCTACATCAATTTATATTCATAATGTATTCCATGTATCTTTTCTCAAAAAGTATATACCTGATGCTAATCATGTCATTGATTGGAATGTGATTCAGGTGGAGCAAGAAGGCACCTTTCAAGTGCATCTGGTGTGCATATTGGATCGAAAGATCAAGCAGCTCTGGAATCGATCCATAGATCTAGTAAAGGTCCAATGGACCCGGTACGATCCTGAAGATGCAACTTGGGAGCATGAGGATGCTATGCAGTCAGAATACCCACATATTTTTTAGGATTTTTGACATTTTGGTTGTAAATGTGTATATATTGCACTAATTATAGTGCATAAATAAGGGGGAGGGGAATGTAATACCCATAGGGAAAACCCCAACTGTAAATGTAAATACAAATATACTTAGGATGGTGAGACAGGATGTAGAAAGGACAATATGTATGTGATGTAAAAGTAAATGTATTCACATGCAAATATTAATGAAAAACACATCACTTCATGTAGACCAACCATGTAAAGAGTATGGGGGACTAAAATCCACTAGTTAGGGAAAGGGAGATAAAATTTAAGGATAAGGGGATAAACTAGGGAGCTTAAGCCAAAAAAGAATATTATATTAATATTCCTTAAAGTATAAAATATGGATAATTATTTTATCCTAAGTTCTAAGGATGGGGACAAGTGGGCCAAAGTAGCTCTCAACATGAAAAGTGTCAAATTAGGAACATGCATACAAAGAGTTTGGACTTAGTGCATTTTCCAGGATTCCATCATTTCTCCATTCTGGCACTCACAGATTTCAGATGTCCTTCGTACCTCTCTTCCGAGTCACTAGAAGCATACATGTACCTTACCTGAACCAGTATTGTACATGTACATGTACTTGTACCTGGTTAATTTAAGAGTTGGACTGAAGATGCAGGTTGTCAGGCTTGTGGGATATTGAAGAGGCGGGTTTTCAGGCCAATGATAAATTCTCTCTGGGTGAGAGAATTGTTGGGAATTGTTTTCTTGAAGGTGCCAAACTACAGCTACAGGGCTCTGAGACTTCCTATATGGCCTATTGTTGAAGCCCTAGAAAGGAAATGGGGCAGTCGAAGGACTATTGAGCAGAGAAGGGGCACATTTCATGGGGTGGCACATGAACGTGGGGAATGAGGGACTGTAGACTTTCAGTTCGATTTGGCACCTGTGAGGGTTTTTTTCCTATTTTTGGAGATACATTAGCCTGGTTAAGAATTCCTTTACCCTGGTGGAGTTTAGTCCCAGCTCAGGGGTGTCTATTGAGACCTCTGAGTAGCGTGGCCTAAGGCTGGGAGGAACGTGGAAGGTATGCATGCAGTTGGTGGTATTTTATGAAAGATAAGTTTCAATTGTGTGCTAAATTATGGGTTGCATCATTAATTATGTATTTGTTTTTATGGGTTTTTCCTGTGTATGTTTCATGTGGTTTTCTATTATTATTCTGTAAGAATATGTGTATTTTCCAAAGTATGTGTATGTTAAATTTGGTATATAGTTTGAAAATATTTCATGGAATTGCCCAACAGGTGGTTGGGGATGCTACACTTATTGTTATTTGCATTACAGATAGTTGAATGTAGACGTGTGTTGAAGTGGACATATGCATATGGATATTATCTTCTAGAACATGGGCATGAACATGACCAAAATTCGCATATAAATGACCAAATGGAAACTTTGTTCATTAATTAGTAGTCACTTATCATACAACCAAAATGTGGTCATATTTATCTTGGTCATTTATAGCTTATCTTGTGGTCATATTTGGTCATTAATTTGGTCATATATTTGGTCATTAATTTCCACAATTAATGACCACATATATGACCACATGATAAGCTATAAATGACCAAGCTAAATATGAACACATTTTTGGTCGCGTGATAAGTGACTACTAATTAATGACTAGTGGTCACCAACTCAAAAATGGTCATCTATATGCAGAATTTGGTCATTTATTTTGTCATTTATCTCTCATTTTGTGCTAGAGTGATGCATTTTCACTGGAAAAGTCCTCCCACACTCCGACCAAGGACGATCATGCAGCCATATTGGTTGAATGGATCCATCCCCTCCAACAACAGGTTCACGACATCCTTCAACAAGCACATGCCAAGTATAAGCAAGACAACTTCTTCAACAAGGAAAACAACTCACCAATGTTCATATTCAACAAAATATTCCCCATCTCCCATGGGAACTTGAAAAAATGGTGACCATTGCTTCCTAATCAGGGAGAAATAATCCAGGTGGATATCGGTGGCCACCCACCAATTCCACTAGCTCAAAACATAGTTTTCTCCCTTGGCATTTTTCTACAGTTTTCGTGTCCTAAACTTCCAGGGTCATTTTGAGGCCCTAAACAATGTTTTTTTGATGTTGTGGGGCCCAAACAATAATCATAGCCTATGCCTAGTGATTATGTATTCTTCTTGCCTAGAAATTTCCAACGATATATCGAGCACCCCAAACAGAGATCATATGAAAAATTTACGCCCTAGGGAAGTTGACCTATCAACTAACCCCATTGGGGACCACAAACCTTTTGGTGTTTCATCTTTTGGGAATAGGTTTTACGATGTTTAAGGTTTTATCATTAATGATTTATGTTAAAAAGGCCTTTTGAGCCTCATTGTAAAAAGCTTCTTACAAATGCACATATCCGACACATCTCTTCTTAGAGATAAACTACAACCATTCAAGCAAGTTTGTTTCATTCTACATTTTTACAGTTTCAACATATTCCATTTATTAATAGAAGTCAAATTTCACTGTATCTCTACATTTTTTTTATATATATGTATTTCATTTCGTTCCACTCAGAAATCAGGATCAAGATCTCCATTGATGGAACTTATACACCATCTGAATCATTCGATCAAGAAACAAATTGTATTGAAGATTCAATTGGAAACAACCCAAAATATTCTTCCCATAGAAGGAGGAAGAAAAGGAATTCTAAAGATTATTTCCAAGGAGAATTCAAAAAAGTGAAACCACCTACCTTTAATGGTGAGGTGAAGTCTAGTGAAGAAGCAAAGGCATGTCTTCTTGTGATCTTGAAGTAATTTCAAGTTCATGACTATTTTGGGAATATGAAGGCTAGAGTGGCTATTTTTAATCTAAATAGTTGAGCATCCATTTGGTGGGATTACCTCAAGCAAGTGAAGAAAATAAGTGAGAGGAATATCACTTGGAAATAGTTTTAAAAGTGCTTTCAACATAAATATGTTTCAAATAAGTATTATGATAACAAGGTCAAATAATTTCATGACTTAAAGTTGGGACAAATGACTATGGATGAGTATGTGAACAAGTTCTTGGAGTTGCTCCAATATGTCAAGTATATCAGAGATGAGAAGGTAAAAAATCAACGCTTTCTTAGCACATTTCCTTGATATTATAAATATAGGATTTAATTTGATGATCCTAAGAATATTTATGAGGCAATTAGGAAGGATAAACATTGCTATGAGAAGTACAAGAATAAAACAAATATCAATGAGACAAGGAAGGAAAATAAAAAACAAAAGATTGAGCAAAGGTAGAAAGGATTCAAACCTCCTCCATATTATAAATCACCGAGGAGTTTTCATCCAAGTTACCCTACACAAATCAGAAATAAACCAGTTAAATTAGTGGTCAAGAGGCCAATAGAACCCTTGAAATGTTGGCGATGTGGAGAAGGTCACTTGCCCATGAATTTTCCCCATAGAAAAGAGGAAAATAGGGTTGTCTTGAAAATCCAAGAGGCTATGAAAATCAATGACATATAAAGTACCATTCCAAGCATCCATGTGGCCTTGGAGGATCAATGAGAAGACCACCAATATTCAGTGGTGGAAGTTGAAGGTAATATTTCTAAGAGAACTATTTCTATTTTGATTGATCGAAGATCTAGTCATGACTGTGTTACACCTAATTTTATGACTCATGTGCTCTTCAAATATGAAAGTATACGAAATCATGGTCAATGTAGTTGGCTATAGGAACCAAGAGAAAAGTAGGTGAGATGGTGGAAATATGTCCACTGGAAATGAATGGACTTTTCACATGGGTAATTTTGAACATATTTCCACTTGGTTCATATGATGTCTTGATTGGCATGGACTAGTTTGAAGCACATAAGCTAAAAGTTGATTGCTACAATAAAACCTTTGACTATATATATGATGTTGGAAATCCAAGGAAAATAAAAGGTATTCCAAAAATAATTTCCGTAAGACAAATTTCATCCTTACAGCTAAAGAAAATATTTATAAAGGGATGTTAGTTGTATGCAGTACATGTGTTGGAATCAATAGAAAGTAAGGGACCAAATCGTGAATATTACCCAATACTACAAGAATTCAAGGATGTGTTTCCAGATAAGATACTTGGTCTACCTCCCAAGAGGGATATTGAATTTTTATTGATGCATACTTATTTACTCAAAATATGAAGAAGAACATAAGGACCATATTATAATGGTGTTGCAAATATTGAGAGAGCATCAATTTTTTGCAAATTTCATCAAGTGTGACTTTTATTATAATTATATCCATTACTTGGGTCACATCATCTCATAGAAGGAACAGTGGTTTATCCAAGACATATTGAGGCCATAATGAGGTGGCCTACTCCTAAAAATGTTGTAGATATGAGATAATTTATGGGCCTTGTAGTTACTATAGGAGGTTTATTTAGGGATTCTCCAAGTTGGGGCATCCAATGACTTCATTACAGAAGAAAAGGGTAAATATTATATGGCGATAAAAATGTGCAGAGAGTTTTCAGTAGTTGAAACATCTCCTTATTACTAATATAATTCTAAAAATAGAAGACCCAAACAAAGAATTTTCGGTGTGCACAAATGCATGTGGAGAAGGACTTGGTGGAGTTCTTATGCAAGACAACATTGTGGTATGTTATGACTCCAAGAAACCTAAAGACCATGAAAGGAACTATGTTACCCATGATCTGGAACTTGTTTCTATAATCCATGTATTGAAGATGTGGTGCCATTACTTGATAGGAAGGAAAATTATTCTCATGAAAGAACACAATGGGTTGAAACATTTATTTGATCTATCGCACTTGAATGCTAGACAAACTAGGTGGTTAGTCTTTTTGAGTGAATATGACTTTGATATAAGGAACATAAAAGGGAAGGAAAATAAAGTAGTAAATGCACTCATTAGAAGCTTGAAAGTGATGCATATGGCAGCCAACACTACTTGTGAACCTAATTTTAATATCATAGTAAAAGAGTATCTCATGGGTGATGAACATTTCATTCAAGTAAGAAATGTTTTACAGCTAGAACAACCTAAATTGAAGTATGTAGGTACTCCTAACTCAATGGATTTAAAATTACTCATCATGGAAGAAATGTACAAGAAACCATACTCAAGGCATCTAGGTTACCAAAAGATGATTTCTACAGTAATAAAGAAATACTTTTGGCTTGGGATGAAGAGAGATGTTGCAGAATATATTGCAAGGTTCCTTGAATGCAATAGGTAAAAGATAAAAAAACAACATCTAGCTGGCGTGTTGCAACCTTTTCCACTTATAGAGAGGAAAATCACAATGTAATTTATCATAGGGCTGCCCAAAACCATCAAATGAGATGATGCCATTATGGATGTAGTTGATAAATTGATAAATGCCACCTTTTTTGTTCCCATAAAATCCACATATAAAGTAGTGAATATTGTATAGTTTTTTCAAATGCATGGGATGCCTACCACGATCATATTAAAGAGAGATCCAAAGTTTGCTTCCAATTTTTGGAAGGGATTTTTTGAAGGGTTGGGTACTAAGTTAAACTTTAGTATTGATTATCATCCACAAACAGATGGGAAAATAGAGAGGACAAATCAAATAATTGAATACATGCTTTTCATGTATGTTATGAACCAAAAAACTAAGTGGTAGGATTATTTACATCTTGTAGAGTTTTCTTATAACAATGGATATCAATAATAATTGAAAATGATTCCATTTGAGGTTATTGATGTGAGTCTAGAGAGAGAGAGAGAGA
>SNQJ01S0074593.1:24149-34813 GCA_010110895.2 Picea sitchensis | reverse complement strand
CCTCGCAACTCGGGACTTCGCGAAACCAAGAATTTGGTTTGGCCTCCAAACTCACGAACCCCGAATTCGAAAAATGATCCAACGACGTGGGTTGAAACGAGATCAACGGCTCATATTGAACCACGATCAATGGTTCATGTTGATTCTTGATATTAGGGTGGTGAGTTCGTCCAACTCCTAACCTCCTTATAGCTCCACTGGATCCTACAGTCCTCGCAATTTCGCGACCTCTCCACGGAAAATTCTGACCGCCCGATTCACCCCTCAATGACTTCTTCCCAACGACTGAGTGTTCTCCCTCCTGAACTTAATTTCTATGTGACAGTTTCAATCTATGTCTCCCTTTGAACACTTCAAAGGTGTTATCCCTCCTAAGATTTCACTTGCAAACTGAAGTATCCAAAATAAATCTTTCTCGTACTCCTTGCGGTATCTTCCAAATAACCTATGGTTATTTGAGTCTTCGACCCTGTGCACTCTTTGCAACAGTAGTCCTATAACCTTCACCTTAGTTGGTAAGTTCTAAGGCTTTAAATAGCCTACGCACACCTTGCACGATTCTGTGCCTCACCTGCACTTCTGCTAGTTATGAGAACAGTGATATCTCTCCTGAGCTTNTTAACTCAAGTGTTCCTGTACATGGGTTCTTCTCTAGAGCTCTCTACTACAGCTATCCAACTTATGAAATATGAATGTTCATAATGTTCCTGTTACAATGATACAAGGGTGAGGGTGATCCATATGGATATTGGTGGCCACCCACCTTTTCCAACTCGCTCAAAACAATTTTCTGACATTTTTGGCAATTTACTATTTTTAGCAGTTTTTACTTCCGGGGCCATTTTGAGGGCCTAAATGAGGGTTTTTCGGTATCGAGCTCCTCCATGATGGCCAAAGGGATGATTGATCCCTAAAAATGAATATCCTTGACGATACCTTTGCAACGTTCTATCACACGCCTAAAACGAAGATCGTATGAAAAAGTTACGACCCTGGGAAATTGATGTATTGGCTTACCCAAATGGGGCCCACATGACTTTTGGTGCTTCATCTTCTAGGGTTAGGTTTTTGGATGTCTAGGGTTCTTGTAATTCTTTCTTAATGTAAAAAGGTCTTCAAAGCCTCATTGTAACCTCTTTTCTTGTGAATGTGCGATGCTGTCACATCTTTTCTCAGAGATAAGCGCCACCATTCCAGGAAGCTTGTTTCCGTTGCATTTTACAGTTTTAGCTTATTTCGTTATTGAATAGAAAACCAGTTTTACTGTATCTCTGTTATTTTTTTATAAGCACCTGTTAATAATCTGTATTCATTTCGTTCTGCTCATAAAATGCGGATCATAGGGTGTCTATATCCATTTTTCCTCCTACGCTTCTAAATTGTCTAATCTATTAAATTAAATCTACATACTTGTATTCATTACGCATAAATGCCTCTACAATCGACAGTTGAGAGCAACGCTCAAGATCTGTTTACAACATCTAGATATAAATGTAAGTATGCTTCCCCTAGCTATTACATTAATATCCACTCATTAATTTTCCAAAATATTTCAAAATGTACGCCGATGCTTTTCCAGCTGTCTTCCACCTTTATGCTTGCTTGGCTGGTTGTGTACGATGCTCCTGCATCATACTCCCTTTCTTGAAAATTTCCATGAACTCCTATTCATGAGCTCTTGCATGGTCTGTCCATGCCTATGAATTTCTTCTTCATCCTCCCAACTGACATCTTCAACTAGATGTCCTTTCGACTTAACCAAGTATTCAAAATACTCTTTCCTCCTAGTCTTTCTACTAATCCTTTTGTCAATTATGCCTTCCATCTGTGGCTTTTTAGCTATGGGCATTTGTTTTGTCCATTGAACCTCTTTCTGTTCCTCCTTTGCTCCTGCTTCTTCAACTCTATAAGGGTACAAATCCGCAACGTTGAATATCGGTGAGATTTCGACCCCATCGGGTAATTCAATCTCATATGCGTTTGCCCCAAATTTCCTTATGATCTTTCACAGTCCAATCTTCTTCATATTCAACTTATTATACGTTCCCCTTTGGAACCTCTCCTTCCTCAGATGCACAAGAATTAGATCACCAACTTCAAATTTAAGTTCTCGCCTGTGTTGATCTGTTGTCCACTTGTATTCTTGACTTGAACTCTGCAATCACTCCTTAACTTGGCTATGAAGCTCCTTTTTTCCTTCTGCAAATTCCTCTGCACTAGCACTCCTGAATTCAACTTGTTCTGCATCTTTCAATTCAGAAACTCCCCTTCGTTGCATTCCATATACAACTTGGAATGGACTCTGCCTTGTGCTTCTATTTAGTTAATCATTGTAAGAGAATTTCGCCTGTGGAAGAATGTGATCCCACAGACTGTGGTGTTCAGCCACTAAGCTCCTCAACAAATCTCCCAAGCTCCTATTTATGACCTCTGTCTGTCCATTCGTCTAAGGATGATACGCTGAGCTAAAAGACAAATTTGTCCCCAGCTTCTTCCATAAGGTCCTCCAGAAATTTCCCACAAACTTGGTATCTTGATCAGAAATGATACTCTTTTGAATGCCGTGAAGTATGATGACTTCCTTGAAAAACAGGTTTGCAATATGAGTTGTGTCGCTGGTTTTCTAGCATGGTATGAAATGTGCCATTTTTGAAAATCTTTTTACTACCACAAAGATCAAATCAAATCCTCTTTGTGTCCTTGGTAGTCCCAATATGAAATCCATTCTCACTGCGTCCCATGGCCTTTCAGGTATGGGTAATGGTTGATAAAATCCTGCGTTCTGCCTCTTTCCGTTCGTGTGCTGACAAATTCTTCACATGTCCACAAATTTATTAACATCTTTTCTCATCCCCGACCAATAATATGATCTATTCAACTTTGAGAATGTTTTATCATGACCGAAGTGTTCGACCAATCCTCCACTGTGTTTTTCCTTCACCAAATTCTCCTTCATGGAGCATTTTGGAATACATAACTGATTTCCTTTGAACAATAATCCATCCTGGATCATGCATTCATTCCATTGGATTCTATCTTTGAGTATTGGATTCTCATATGCCTCATATGCCTCCTTAAAATATGGATCATCCCTATATATTTCCCTAAGGTTATCAAAACCCCAAGTCTTGACTCTGAAGTCCTGCATAAGAAAACACATAAGAAAACATTTCCTGCTCAAAGCATCAACAACTTTGTTAGCAGTTCCAAACATATGCTTAATCACAAAAGTAAAATTTTGCTTGAATTCAACCCATTTAGCATGCTTTTGGTTCATCTTCTCCTGTTGAGTCACGAATTGCAAGGTGTGATTATCGTTGTACAAAGAAAACTCCTTGGGAACCAAATAGTGTCTCCATTTCTTCAGTGCTTTTTTGACTGCGTAGAATTCCTTGTCATATGTGGAGTACTTAATCTTCGCTTCTTTTAGTTTTTCACTGAAGTACGTGATCGACATGTTGTATTAGCTCAAGACTGCTCCAATTGCAAATCCACTCATGTCACACCTGACCTGGAATGTCTTGTTGAAATCTGGAAAAACCAGAATTGGTTGCTCAGTGATCTTCTTCTTCAGCAACTTGAAGTTCTTTTCTGCTTCCTTCGTCCAATGAAAATATTTATATATTTTCTTCAATGTATCCATCATGAGTGCGCTAATTCCACTGAAGTTTTGGATGAATTTCTTGTAGAAGTTGGCCAAACCATGGAAGCTTCGAACTTCAAACACGTTCTTCGATGATGGCCAATTTTTAATCACCTTTATCTTTTCTGAATCCATTTTTAATTCATTTGCAGAGATAACAAAACCCAAATAAATGAGTTTTGTCCTCATAAATGATGATTTCTTCATAATGATCAACAATTTCTCCTGCTGTAATCTCCTCATTACTGCAAGTAGATGCTTTAATGTTCTGCTTCTGTCTTGCTAAAATTAATATATCGTCAAGATATACAATGATGAATTTCCCTATGAAATCCTTCAGGACTTCGTTCATCAACCTCATGAAAGTACTGGGTGCATTTGTTAAGTCAAATGGCATGACAAGCCATTCATATAGCCCTTCATTTGTCTTGAATGTTGTCTTTCATTCATCACTGTCTCTCATTCTAATCTGATGATATCTGCTTTTTAAATGAATCTTTGAAAAAAACTTTGCTCCACTCAAGAAATCCATCAAGTCGTCCATCCTTGGCAATGGAAATCTATATCTGATGGTAATCTTATTGATTTCCCTTGAGTTTTTACACATTCTCCAGCCTCCATTCTTCTTTGGGCTGAGCACCATCGAAACAATGCATGGACTCAAGATCTCCTGAATCAATCCTTTGTCCCTTAAGTCTTGGACCTGTCTCTTAACTTCTTCATTTTCCTACAGTGTCAACCGATATGCTACTTTTTTTGGAAAACTTGCTCCAGGTATAGGATCGATATGATGACTTATACTCCTGATAGGTGGCAATGAACAAGGTAGTTCATCCACTACTATATCAACAAACTCTCCCAACAACTCTTGAATTTCTTCTGGTAAATAATATATTTTCTTACTGGTCAAAACAATTTTGGGTTTCTTGACCACAATAAATTGTGTGCCTTCCTTCTTCTTAACCTCATTAAGAAATTCCTTCCCACTCATGAGAAGTATAGTGTTGCTCATTTCTATTTTCACCTCTTTATCCTTAATCGCCAACAACATGTGAATCCTACCATTTTTCTCTATGGTGTACGTGTTCTTTCTCCCATCATGATCTACGTTTCTGTCATATTGCCATGGTCTACCCAACAATAGATGACAAACATCNCAATAGATGACAAACATCCATGGGAATGACATCACATAATATTTCATCTTTATATCCTTTTATTTTAAATTCAACTAAACATTTTTTAGTGACATTTACTTGATGTCATTTTTGTAGCCATGAAACTCTGTATGGGCTTGGATGTACAACAGTCTCCAGCTCTAGCTTTTCTACCATCTCTGTAGATATGAGATTGTCTGTGCTACCACTATCCACTATGACCTTACATACCCTATCCTTAGTTTTGCAAGCAGTCCTAAATAGACTATTTCTTTGGGATGGGTTCTCTGCCTCCTTGTCCAGCTTCAGGAGAACTTTCCTCATCATCAAATATCTTCTGCCCTCAACGTCTTCTGCCTCAAAATTCTATACTTGAGCCTCGGCAATGTGAGTTTCACCACCTTCTTTCTTCTTATCTAGACACTCATAGGATTTATGTCTGATTTTCCCACAGCTGAAGCATTTCAATTCACCTCCTCTACCTCTTCCTCTTCCTCTATCTCGAGGAAAAGTATTTCTATCATCATATTGCCTTCCTTGTGAGCTTCCTCCTCTCTTGGGTTGAGGTTTCTTCCCCTCTTCTTTAGGTTTCTGAGTTCTGTCTTGGGCAATTGTTTTGCCTCTAGCTTGACTTCTACCTCGGCCTCTTTGACCTTGCTTCCAGCTCAGCTTCTCTTCATCTTTTAGAGCTATCTGATTAGCATATTCCACATTTCGAATGGTCATCATGCCCATCTCATCTTGAATGTCATATCATAGACCATTCATATGCTTGGAAACTTTTTCATCATCGCTTTCCCAATGACCTACTTTGATGTTTATCCTATAGAACTCTTCAGTGTATTCCTTCACTGACATCATCTTCTGTCTCAAATTATGCATCCTCCGAAACAGAGTGATTTGATAATCCTTTGGTATAAATTTGGCTTTCATCTTTACAACCATTCTATCCCAGCTTTTGATTTATGCTTTCCCTTGCAGTGTCTTTCAGCCTGCAGTTCATCCCACCATAGTGTTGCATGCCCTTTAAGTCTAGTAACGACATGTTTGACTTTCTTGTCTTCCTCAACATCCTCATAGTCGAAGTAATTATCTAGATCTCTAATCCATTCTAGAAGATATTCAACATCCAAGTTTCCCTCATACACTGGAATGTCTATTTTTTCTCTGGTACCTATCCTTGGAACAACCCTGAATAGGCATTCATCTGCAACATCTTTGACTGCAACTTATTCTCCTTCATTTCTAGCTTCATTTTTACTTTCTTCTTTGCTGATATCACCAGCATCAACTGTGTGCCTTTGTGTTGTCTCCATAGCATCAATCCTGGAACATAACTCATGCATTTCTCTTTCCACTGCTAGATCAGGCATTTGCCTATCTCTTCTTCTTAGCGGCATGACTGAAAAAATTTCCTCTTTTCTCTCTGCTACAGAAAGAAAAGAATTTTTTCTAAGCTCTGGTACCAAATGACGTAGAACCCCGACCCTCTGGCCGAGATCTACTCAGGATCGTTCTAAATTCTCCTCGAGCCAAAGCATCTCCTTTGGTTCCCTACTGGAACCTTCAACGAATCCACAGGTCCTTTATGAAAACCTTCCATACAAAACTTAACACCAGGCGCGAGCCTTACATCTCCATGCGACCACAACCCTGTCTTAGCGCAAGCGCCCTTCGTGACTCGCAATCTCACGAGTTCGTGAGTCAAAGACCCTCGAATCCTCTTTCTCCAAATGTCGATACCCGAGATGCGATACGGGTATGGATCCTCCTTGTTAGTGCCTTCCACACATAACCACCAACTAGGGCTAAGTGCTATCACTACTCGCAACTCACGAATTTGCGAGTTGGAGTGTTGAGCCCTCATGCTCCTCCTTTGCGAAACCATGAAACGTGAAAGGTCAGCGATGGGTTGGCTCCTTCCAAGGTGATGTGTGTCCACCACTTGTCACCTACTTCCACATTTCTCTGGGCATTTGTTGTTATGCCACCTATCAACCACATGGTCCCCACCTAACAGATGTGCCACATGTTGGCAAGAGATCTTAGTGCTCGACACTTCATGACTTCTGCAGTCGAAAAGAAATTCTTTCAACCCTGAACCCCCGATACGCAATACCACATGGAGGTTCTAATCCAGCAGTTCTCTCGTGGCTTGGATCCAATGGTCTGGATCTCCTTCCCTGCTCCTTGCAACCTCAGAATTTGCGAAACCAAGAATTTGGTATGGCCTCCAAACTCACGAACCCTGAATTCATGAAATGATCCAACGACGTGGGTTGAAATGAGATCACCGACTCATATTGAACCACGATCAATGGCTCCCGTTGATTCTTGATATTAGGGTGGTGAGTTCATCCAACTCCTAATCGCCTTACAGCTCCACTGGATCCTACGGTCCTCACGATTTCACGAGCTCTCCATGAAGAATTATGACCGCCCGATTCACTCCTTAATGACTTTTGCCCAAAAACTGAGTGTTCTCCCTCCTGAACTTAATTTCTATGTGATAGTTTCGATATTCGTCTCCCTTTAAACACTTCAAAGGTGTTATCCCTACTGATCTTTCACTTGCAAAATCAAGTCTCCAAAAGAAATCCTACTTGCACTCTTTGCGGAATCTTCCAAATAACCTCTGGTTATTTGAGTCTTCGACCCTGTGCACTCTTTACAACAATAGTCCTTCAACCTTCACCTTAGTTGGTATGTTCTAAGGCTTTAACCAACCTACACACACCTTGCACGACTCTGTTCCTCACCTGCACTTCTGCTAGTTATGAGAAAAATGATATCTCTCCTGAGCTTTCTGAGATAAAACTTAGATCCTCGTCAACGCACACCTTGCGGATGTTCACTTCACGCTTTGAAGGAATTCTCAGGAAGAGAAACAATTGAAACTCATTCTTCTCCTCTCTCAAACTTCATACACTCAACATGAAATCATACACCCTACACAACATTGAAACAAATGCATAATAGAGAAAATAAAACAACTGTAAACATACCATTTAACAAATGTAAATAGTAGGCATCATAACACCATGAAAATTGAGTCAAAGCTTCATCTATTAACTCAAGTGTTCCTATACATAGGTTCTTCTCTATAGCTCTCTACTACAGTTCTCCAGCTTATGAAATTTGAATGATCATAATGTTCTCATTTCAATGATACAAGGGTGAGGGTGTCTATATCCGTTTTCCCTCCTATGCTTCTAAACTGTCTAATATATTAAATTAAATCTACCTACTTGCATTCATTACGCATAAATGCCTCTACAATCGACAGATGAGAGAAACGCTCATAGATATAAATGTAAGTACACTTCCCCTAGCTATTACATTAATATCCGCTCATTAATTTTCCAAAATATTTCAAAATGTGCGCTGGTGCTTTTCCAGTTGTCTTCCACCTTTATGCTTGCTTGGCTAGCTACTTACGATGCTCCTGCATCATAATGAATCCTCATGCATGTTTACATTTATCTAGAAAACTATAGACTTAGTATCACTCACATATTTATTGCATTATTCTTACAATTAAATTATCTTTTTCTTCAATACCAAAATTTTGATAAAAAAGTTGTTGTGACCAAGTAATTTTATTTCAAAATGAAAATTATAATTGATGCAAAAGGAATAAGTCAGGGAGAGGTGAGATGCAAGTTTACATGCTTTTTCCACACACACGCACACACACACACACACACACATATATATTCATTCTTAAATTCCACTATGGATTAAGCTAGGTCATAAGGAGAAGTAAAATAAGGGACGGATGCAAAACATTCTTGTATAGAATGTTAGGTGAAAGTTAATTACATAAACATTCAACAGATCTTCCATGAAATACCAATTTGCAACAATTATTGATGAAAGCAACTAGGAGGTTCCATAAGTTCGAATAGATGCATCTTGCTTCTTGTCTTAAATTATATTCATATTTACCAAGTTTGGCATGTTGAGAAGTGGCATGGCATTCCGAGGTACATTGCTGCAAGAAACCAGAAAAATGGGTTTTTACAGTTTCTTTTGTAGCAATCTCGGTGGTTGGAATAGACACAAAAAATCATCCTCGATACATTATTTGTGACATTTGTATCTTTATAGGTTTTCTCATTTAGTTATGTATGGTCTAGGTTTCTTGGATGCAACGTGTTTCGACTTTTGATATTGCATTGTTTATCTTGAAACTACTAGTAAAATTGTAGATTCAAGGATTTGTTGGAAGAATGCAATCATAATTTATTTTTCTGCATGTTTATTTGTTTTGTTCATTTTTAAATCATACTCACCATAATTTCAACTTTTTGCACTATAAGTCCCAATTAATTTTTTTTTTTGTAGAAGGGAAAATTGTGTTTCATCTTCTTCTTCTCATCAACACCTTTCATATGACTACCATGATGCTTATAACTGACCTCCAGTTCAAAAGTTGTTTCATGTTAAAGTTTTCATGTCTCCACTTGTGCTGGCCCTTTTTCCTAGATAGGGTCCTGGTCCCTCTATCCAAAGTCCCTCTATCCACCCTAAGCAAAACATACTCATAGGACCATATGCATTGGAGTCAAAGGCTTAGCTATTTGTATCAAAGCCTATCCTTCTTTCAATATGTTTCCTTATGGTTCGATAGGTTCTATAGCCTTGTTCCAATAATGGATGCTAACGTATCATCAGGTTTTTTGTTATCGAAGCATGGATCCACTTGGATTGGATCATTCAGACCATTCATACTTCGACAGAAATGAGTCATTATGAGAACTTAGAATTGGGTGAAATCATGAAGATGGGTTAAACTCTTGTTTGTTTTATGAGAAAAAAAACTGTATTTTCACAAGCTATTCAACTTCCGACATATAAAAGTATTTTTCTTATTTAGAATTTCACTTTACAGTAAAAACAAAACTTGTGAAGAATTGCGTTAGCTTTCCAATGACTATTTTTCATTTTTTTTTATCACGATTTGATAGGTCAATTTGACAATTGTTTAACAGTATGTTTCTTAAACATGAAATGAATGATAATGAGTTACTTATTTCTAAAACAATGTATATATTATTAAACTTATGATTTGAAGAAACAAAATATACTGCAACAATCTACAGAGACTTTGTTTTATTATGACTATTATTCTGAATTTAATGAATGAATATTATAATTTCTAGAATTTTTTGAAGTTGACCAAGATGAAAACATTGCAGAGTTTAAAAACATGTTTTTCTACACCTTCTATCTATCTTAATTTTTACTTAAAACTAAAATTTAAATATACCCTTTTGAAAAGAAGAGTTTAAGGATTATGAATATATTTTTTTCAAATTTTTTCACTGTATATTTTTTGAGATACCGATATTTCATTTACCAAATCATAATGTCTGTTGAATATTTTATGTAGTGAGTTTTTTTAAAAATTAAATAAAATTAGATAAAAATAAAGAAAATGAAAAAAAATTATACGAATTGAAAGTAGATTCAATTTTGGAAATGCTGGTGTCATTTTCGAAACCAAATTCTCAATGTTTGTAGGATTCTGCAACCTCTGAAGTTTAGTTATGCTTGGGGCATTTCTCTGGTTTTGGTTTTCAGTTGCAATTTCATTTTTTCGGATGAAAATATATTTCGGCCGAAAAATTAATTTTTCGGCCGAAAGGATAAAATCTAACGGAATCAGTCAAACTAAACGGTTTCCAGATCTTTCGGCCGAAAGACTGTTGGATGAATTTCGACCGTCGAAAAATATGAAACGACACGTCATATAGGTTTTTTTCGCGCCAAATTGTATAAATAGGATTGCAACCGAACAAATTTAACACAATCCATCAAATGAACAAAAAGATATGAGCTCAAGGATAAGGATTTCAAAG
>SNQJ01S0074592.1:83781-101846 GCA_010110895.2 Picea sitchensis | reverse complement strand
CTAAGTAGAGTACAACCAATCTTATGTGCCTAAAAGAATTTGATCCCTATTGACACCTTATAACTCCATGGATGATTTTTATTTTAGTGAGGAACACTGATATGCTCAACTTCCATGTTGAAGTTTAACAAAAGGAGAAAATGGGATTGATATCTCCTTACAACAAAACAGTTAATTAATTATAGTTATACGTAACTTTTTTTACAATAAAAATTATATGGATCATAAGTATATTGCACTGTACAACCAATCTAGATCTACCTTTTTTTTTTGCTACCACCTCTAGGTGTTCCCACGAGACCCCTTAAGCTACACACATTGTAAGTCGGGGGGAGTTGAACTCTAAACCTTATGGAACTTCATTTTCATGGCACTTGTTTGTCAATTGAGCTTCCCCCGGGGGCAATCTAGATCTACTTTAATAATTGAAAAATTACTCAATTTCCATATCGAAGTTCAACAAAAGGAGAGAAGGGAGTGGTATCTCCTTATAACAAAACATTTAATTAGTCATAGAATTTATTTGTTTGGATTTTTCTTCGTGCTCTATGTACCGTTTTTTCCAAAGTAAAAATAGTCATTTCTATTTATAAGAATGAAACTTATATTGATCATATGTATATTGCATTGAGTAAAGTACAACCAACCTAGATCCATCTTAATGATCAAAAAAATTATGTGCTTCAAGGGATTTGATCCCACTTGACATCAGATTTACATTTACGTTTGTTGTATGCTCGATTTCCATATTAAAATTCAACAAAAAGGAGAGAAGAGAGTGGTATCTCCCTACAACAAAATGGTTAATTAGTTAAAGAGTGAATATGCTTATTTCTATTTATAAATTGAATGGAAATTATATCGATGATATGTATATTGCATTGAGTAGAGTACAACCAAGCGTCAAGGAATTCGATCCTTATAGAGTGAATATGCTTATTTGTTTGATTTTTCTTTTTAACTCTACGTACCTTTTTTTTCATGGAAAAAATAGTCATTTCTATTTATAAATTGAATGGAAATTATATTGACCATATTTATATTGCATCAAGTAGAGTACAATCAAGCATCACGAGATTAGATCTCTCTTGACATCTTCAAGCATCAAGGGATTCTATCCTCTAGTTGTTATTTTAGTAAGGAACACTAATATGTTCGATTTCCATATTAAAGTTCAACAAAATAAGAGAAGGGAGTGAAATCTCCTTACAACAAAACTATTAATTAGCTATAAAGTGAGTATGCTTATTTGTTTGGTTTTTACTTCCTGTTTTACATATTTTTTTTTAAGGAAAAATTGTCATTTATGTTTATAAATTGAATAAAACTTATATATGTATATTCTACTTAGTAAATTACCATTAATCTAGATTCATCTTAATGATAAAAAAATTATGTGCATCAAGGAATTTGATCACTTGGAAACTAGATAACTCCAAAGATGGATTTACGTTGATCACTTGGAAACTAGATAACTCCAAAGAAGGAGGAACACTAACATGCTAAATTTCCTTCCTATTCTACGTACCTTGAATGAAAATTATATGGATCATATGTATATTCCACCAAATAAATCCAATTTAATGATCAAAAAATTTATACACCTCTAAAGATTTGATCCCTCTCTTAACACATGATAATGCCATAAATAGATTTAAACTCACTTAAAAATATAAATATATATTATATAACAAAATAAATATACCTATTCAGTCTACTTTTCCTCCTCTCTCCTCTCTAGGCATGTTAATAGAATTTACAACTATAAAATGAAATCTAATCAGTCTCCTCTCCTGATATTAATCATATTAATGCGATTCCTCTCCACTATCTTGCATATCGTGTGGTCGCTCTCTTGAATATTTTCTTGTCGTTTACTCGTGTATATAAGGCGGCCTTACGGACAAAAAAACCAATGTTTGCGGATTCAGGAAGTGGGAATCACTGTACTTGAGAGTAGGGGCATGCAGAAGTAAAGCTTCGCTTCACGTAATACTCTGGTAGACCTAGAAAGGAATCTCTGCATGACGAAGAACTATGCTGCACCAACATGACATGTGCAAAAATCTTGCAGAAATACAACTTCTGTCTGGCAACCGTTTGAGATTTCATAGTACTAAGCTGCACGATCAAGGAACCACGAGCAATTGGTACATCAATCCAAATCATTTGCTGCTGCAATATATTTGCTATAGTCTGTGTTCTTACGAGGCATTCAATCCCTCACATGTCTCTGCAACTTTGAACTTTCACCGTACAAGATTTTTGAATCTCAAATCATGTTCAGAATGTGCTTTTGCAGCCTCCCATACACTGCAATATATAGTAAGCCCTGCAATCAAGCATTCGACATTAGGGTTTTTATTTTTATTTATTTTTTAATTTAGAGCTTACAAAAATGATAAGCATTTCATCTTGTTTAGACTCTCTACAGATCCATTTGGTTCTGATGTAGCTTCGAGAAAGAACTTGAAACAAAAAGAGAAGCACCCAAAATGTTGGAAAGAAAAATGAAAAAAGAATAGAAAGCAGTACTTGCCTACTGATTTACCCATTCTATTAAACCCAAGGTTCGAAGCCTGGTCCCTCTGGGCGCGAAATAACAGGATTGAGGTTTGAAGTCAGGGCTTTGATGCCATTTTAAAGGCATTTTGGGAATTGATTTAGTTTTAATGGGGCGAGAAGTTGAAGAATTGTTGTTGATATTTCTTCGAAGTAAGGATTTCGGGGCTCATTTTTGGCCCCGCCGCAATGCTGCTTGTTCTTACAAAGAGCTACTAACGAATACTCATCATCCTTGTAAGAATCGCGACCGGATTTTCCGAGAAATCACAACAACGATAACCCAAGACAAGAAAAACTATAGGTGGTGGTATTATGCTTCACCTTTAAGTTTACCAGGAGCTCAAAAGATAGCCAGGCAGGCAGTCATGCATACATAAAACCCGTCAATAACTAAGGCGGGCTTAAGAACCGGGGGAGAGGGGGGGGATTCATCCCATATGCCCGCCTTCTAAAAGGATATATATATGGTAACTCCCTTCCCCTTCTACTCTCTGTGCCTCTCTTTCGCTCTCCGTCGCTGTACATGTTTATTATGCTATTTATTATATTGGCTTTGGGGTTTGCTMTTTAATCGAGWCCAGGATTTCAAGGGTTGGAGAGTATTTTAAGGGATTCGCCATTTGGTTTATTTTGTTATTGAATCTGTAAGGCTCTTCGGGMAATTTTGTGATTGAAATCTGTATGTTTTGGATTTTTATTCCGGAGGGCTTGCCGGGTTTGTTCAGYCTATGAGGGTTTTGTTGTTGGGTTTTTGAGGTTTTGTTCGGGATTTTGTTGTGGAGTGCACGGGCATGGAGACAGCCGAGCGGCTGGATTTCAATGGTGCGAAATGCGTGAGGAAGGCGCGGACATTTTCGTCGAGAAAGCCGAAATCGGGAGGATCACATACCTCTTTTGTCAATGAACAAGATCATTCATCGCCATGGGCGTTCCCTCCCTTGGATCCTCGAAACCTTGTAAATAGTAACAAGGGCTTGAACGCTGCAACCGGTAAGTATTTTAAGTCCCATTCTCACGGTGATGATTATACGGGAAGATTAGGGAATAATAATATCATGGGAAGATTTGAGATGGGGAAGGACGATTTGGGTCGGAGTCTTAAATCTTGTTACAGAATGGCCAGTGAGCATGATTATTCGGTGCCCGAAAGGGATGAAATCAAGAGGGTTGGAAGGGAGTTTGCAGACCTCAATGGCATGCATTTAGGTGAGAGCCCGGATGGTGATGGGAATTATGACAGAGGGGGGTCCAAGTCCCAGGATTATGAGTACAACAGGAGTTATGAGAAGTCTTACAGGGAGAAAAGCCACGAGGATTCCAAGCAGTCCAAGGAGTATTCAACAGGGGAGAAGGTCGAGAGGGAAAGAAGCAGATTCAGCAAAACATTCAAACGGAAGTGCAATGTTAATGGTTTGGATCGATCAAAGAAGTTCCATGAATGTGGGATGGAGAAGAAGGATTCTTATGAAAGGCATAGTAGTCATGAGAGATTGGAACCTGATCGTGATAGGAACCAGGATCAGGGTCGAGATAGCAGCCCTGATGTGCAGGGCAGCATGAAAAACAGCAAAGGTGGTCAAGGCCTTGGGTGCAGTCACAAGCCGGTGGTTGTTGGGGGATTGGGTGCAGGTGGGACTTCTGGGGATTGCTGTATTTCTGATGGGCACAAGGTGTTAGAGATGATATCTTTGGATTCCCACCATCCGAGTCATGTAACAGAAGAAATGCATTCTGAGCATCCTAGATTGCCAGATGGAAGTTGGAGGGCAGAGGGACGAACTATGGATAGTCCCGACGTGGGACATTCAAAACTAGCTAGTGAAGGCCGAAATTGGGGAGAAGTTCAAACAGTGACTGATGGAAGAACCTCTGACAGTAGGGATCCTGATATGGAAGCTCTGGTTAAATCAGTGCTACAACAAGATGATCTACCTTCTGAAGAGGTCCGGTTGCCAAAGGTGAAGGTTAAGGTAGGTGGAGTAGCACATACTGCCCATGCAAATTCCACAGGCAATGCAGGATGGATCAAAAAGAGCGATGCAGAAGGCTCATCTGTATCTGCAAAGCCTCCACATGCAACTGACGGCAGGAGACGACGCCAAAGACTTATTCTTCAGGTATATTTTGGTTATTTTCATTATAAAAGATTCATATCCAGTTCAATTATGGTCTCATAGTTATCATGTTGAATTTGTCACTACTTGAAAACTATGGTGGACTAAATTCTTCAGTTAATATGCATAAAAAACTTGTCTTTTGAATGGGCTATGGTTTTATTGTTTAGTACCATCTTACTGACTACTGAAACACCTTAGCTTCATGTCAACTTGCTCATACCATTGCACAAAAAATTGGTCAAATCGGGGGATTTTATCTTTTATGTCGTACATCTACACTTATTCATGCCTTAGATAAAGCTCCCTACTAACATAAAAAAGCTGCACATGAAATTTCTTACAGTATCTTGTAGAGATCTTTCCAGCTTTTAAATTATTGTATATAGTATTTCTATGGATTACATGCCATTCTATTTTAGTCACTTGAGGGCAAGGTATTTACACGTCCAGTTTATTCAGTACTTCCCCTGTATACATATATGCTTTCATAAACTGTCTTTTCCCTTCTCTATTCAACTTGTTCCTCCAGAACTTTGCTATACTTTTACTTGAGAGAGTGCTTAGATATCTTGTTAGGCATATTTTTGTGAAACTTATGGCTTTGAAGTCCATGGCAGAGATATTTTCTATACTATTAATTAGTGTAGTGGGTTACATCATAATTTCTGTCTACGTCTGCAGTGGTGCTGGAAGAGTGTTGATGGGCATATGGTAGAGTTGAATTTCATATGATGTATTATGGCACTGTATGGCTTGATTTGACTCCTTGAAACTTGATGTGCAGGAAAATTCAGATGAAGAAGAAGACTTCCCTTTAAGGGTGGAAATACAAGAATCATCTAAGAAAAAACCTCAAGTTAATACATGGGCATCTACTGCAAAGATGAATGTTCATCCTGCCAAAGAGGACCAAAAAGGCCATCTTGTAGATAAAGTTACCCCTGGAAAGCAGGCCAAACTGACTAACAATGTTGTAGCAAACCAACCTGTTCGCAAGAGCTCAAGGGTACCTAAGAAACGCATACTGGATGGTGAACATTATGTGGATGATGATGCCGAGAAAGCATTGCAGATTAAATGCTCATGGGCCATGAAGAAATGTGTTCCAAATGGCGAGTATGATGAAGATGAGGAATGCAAAACAGTTCAGCGCCGAAGTTCAAGGGTACCAAAGAAGCACATGCTGGATGCTGAATATGAAGAGGACGATGAAGTGCAGCAGCATAAAAGATGGAAGAGGTCAAAATATCAAACCAATTCAGAACATTTGTATCATGAGGATGCTGAAGAAGCTGCTGCGTTGGGGAATAAAGATGTGGAAAAGACAGATGTTGATCTCGAAGGAGCGAAGAAGAGGAGCAAAAGAAAACAAGGAGTTGGAAATTCAAATGTTGATGATAACAAAGAAGTTCCCCTTACTGCACGGCAAAGGACCATGCAGTCATGCAAGGATGCTGGTTCAGAAGTAGGAGCAAATCTAATTGAATTTTCAGAAGGATTGCCTCAGACCAGTCGGAGAAGTAAGTCCTTGTGCTATGCACTTGTTCTTGCCATGTTTATTGTCACATGTATTTTTCATTGCAAGGAATTATCTGTATGGAACAAAATACAGTAGTCAGCTGTGTAGCATCGTTAGAACAATGCAAGTCAATGATAATAGACCATGAAAGAGATACTATTTTGTATTTACCTTCAATTTTTATAGCGTTTACTTGAATTCCTCAAGTTTACTCCCAAAATTGTTGAAATTTTTAATTTTTAGTTAAAGTTAGATCTCATATATTTTCTTGCATTTACATGATTACATATTGTTTTCTAAATTATATTTTTAACATATTTTTATCTGTCTCATGCTTGTGCATAGAGATTCAGTCTTAACATCCTTTTTTGCTTCAGAAATTTCCAACTTCTTGTTAGGTCATTTCCATCTTTTGTAAACCTTCTATCCTGAATTGATGCATATGTTTTACCTCTGTCTAGAAAAGTTGGTATATATTCTTGTAATTTCTTTCTCTAGCTCATGCACCTTCCATATCTCTTATTTGGTAAATATACAACTGCCAATTTTTTACTGATTAGAATTTTTTATTATCAGTAGATTTTGTAAACTGTTCTGATCATTGTTGAAGTGTAGAGTTCTCTGGTAATGACAGTTCCGATAGGCGATGACAGCAGAAGGAAGACAATTCAGGTCAAATCTGCTGTAGATTTTGATACAAACCCTAACCCTAGCATAACACTAATCCTAGCATAATCTTAGACGGTTTTAATCATTTTCCAAATCAACCAAAAACCATTTAAGATTATGCTAGTTTTGGTTGATTTGGAAAATAATTAATTTAATGATTAAAACCATCTAAGATTATTCTAGGGTTAGTGTTATTATGCTAGGGTTAGGGTTTGTATCAAGTATGAGTATGCCCTATTTAGTGCAAAATCTACAGCAGATTTGACCTGAATTGCTATTCCTTCTGCTGTCATCACAGATATCATCAACCACATAATTTGTGGCTCTGCTAGTTTAAATGTAACTGATATTATATATCGAAATAGGCACGCACAGCTGGTAAAAGGGCGCCCAGTCACCCATGGCACGGCACACACAACTCGTAAAGAAAGTAGAGCTGAAGGCGCCCCACTCACCGTCCAACTGACACCTGGTAAGGGAAGCCAGACTGCACCCCTTAAAAAAACCTAAATGCATTAAAAAACCAAAGCACAGTGAAAAACCTAAAAACCAAAGCAAAGTGAAAAACCTAAAAACCAAAGCAAAGTAAAAAACCTAAATGCAGTAAAACACCTAAATCTAAAGTGAACCTTCATTGTTATGCTAATCACCCATTTTAATGACAAACGGACATCTTTTGTCATGCAAGGGAGTTAATGCTTGAAATCAGAGCCTTTCATTTATCATGACGATGAAAAATATTCTGATCATATGAAATTGTGGCCATTAAAAGCCCATCTGTGATTAAAAGGCCATTAATTCTGGCCATTTCCAATAGGTGCCTATCGGCATAATTATATTTTTATCTGTCTCATGCTTGTGCATAGAGATTCAGTCTTAACATCCTCTTTTGCTTCAGAAATTTCAAACTTCTTGTTAGGTCATTTCCATCTTTTGTAAACCTTCTATCCTGAATTGTTGATGGATATGTTTTACCTCTGTTTAGAAAAGTTGGTATATATTCTTGTAATTTCTTTCTCCAGCTCGTGCACCTTCCATATCTCTGATTTGGTAAATATGATTACAACTGCCCATTTTTTACTGATTAGAATTTTTAATTATCAGTAGATTTTGTGAACTGTTCTGATCATTGTTGAAGTGTAGAGTTCTCTGGTAATGACAGTTCCAATGTAATTTTTTCTCATGATGGTGAAATGTTCTTTTGTTTTTTATCTGGTTATTATAACAAGTATGAGCATAGACATGCGTTCATGAAGACATTATAAAGGCATCTCTTGCTGTTTGACTAATTTATAGTCTTTTGCTTGACAGAACGGAAAGAAAAGTTATCGGAGGTGGAACAGCAGCTGAAGAAAACAGAAGCAGCTCAGAGACGGAAGATGCAATTAGAGAAGGCTGCAAATGCAACTCAGGTATGCATAGCTGTGTTGGTTACGATCCTGGGATTTCATATTGGATGTGTTTCACAGAGGAAATTTATTTAAAGAATTGAATGTAATTGAGTTCTTATGTTGTTTTGTATTACAGGATGAGGCCATCAAGAAGATTCTGGGTAAGGACTCTTCAAGGAAGAAACGAGAAGATAAGCAACAAAAACAAAGAGATGCAATGGCACAGGTGATTTGCAGTCCTAAAGCGTTGGAGAGTTGTTGTTTTGCCTGTTCTTTTATCTATTATTTTAGTATTAAGTCATGTTCTATGACAACAGAAGAAGGCTACCAGTGCTATGTTGCTTGCATCAAATGGTGTGAGATGGGTTATGGGACCATCTGGCACAGTTGTTACATTTTCTGAAAATACAGGGCTTCCAAGCATATTCAATAACCCTCCATGCAGGTTAGGTTTTTATTCCTTCTATGAGAATTTTTTAGTGTTAGCCATTATGTTCTGCTATCAGTCTTGAGTTATTATTAGTAATTGACAGCAATTATTTGGTTTCCAAACTTCTCTGAAGTAGCATCACATGGATTTAACTTTTCATTTTTTCATCATTTATTGTCATTGCAGGTACCCTCCACCTCGTGAGAAATGTGCTGGGCCATTATGTAACAATACATATAAATATAGAGACTCTAAAACTAATCTCCCTCTATGCAGTCTTCAATGCTACCGTGCTATACATGCTGTGTAACTTCCTGTCTCAACTGATTAGTAATGCAGAATTTCATTGCTGTGTTTTGTCTGTACTCTCAAACGTACAGATGGACAGCACTTGTTCAGATATCACTTTTTTTAAGTTGGAACATGTTTTTGTGTATTTGGCATTAGTGTTTTTGATATACATGTCCCTGAATCATTCAAGATAGAGGGGAGTGAGGGGAAGGTGTACTGTGTCTATCCGCATGTCCAAGGTTTCACAAATATGTACCATCTTAAATATATACGGGAAGTTGAGTTGGGCACAATTGTATCTAAAGTATCATTTTTATGTATAGATAAATCAATATACGAGAAAGATTGGAGATTAAGGCATCAAGATGTTAGTTGTTGGAATTGATCAACGAGAGGAAAAATATGGAAGAGGTGGATTATATTGCAAATGGGATTTCTTTTTTTGCTATTTTTTTTGCCTTAATGTTTGTTATGCAGTTCAATTCCTTCTATAAAATGTGGGGTAAATGTTCTTACCAATGCTGCGAGGAATTACTGGTGTGTCCTTATACTCTGGATTTGAATACCTTGTACATCTCTTTCTATTTATCTTCTTATATTGCATGGGGCATCAGGAATTTCTTGGATCCAATGCAGATCTGCTATGACAAGATCTAAGATAAGTACAGTAAAGTTGGCCAAGTTATTATGTGGCATTTTCTTAACTAGTTTGATGGTGGCTTCAACATTGGTATTAATATCTGACCGATAAATATATTTGACAATTTGATCTTTGTCCATTCCTTCGACATCAGATGACTTGAACCTAGTTAAACTGTAAAAATTTGTATATTCTACACCATGGCAGAATTCAAACATGCTGGCTTTGAAACTTGACGTCAGTCAAGGTGCATGTGGTATGGTGATATATGTAAAAGGCCCAGATTTTTATCATTTATAACCACTGTAATGTTCTGTAACAGCAGGCCCACATTATGTTTAATAGTTACTAGGGAGTTTAATTTTGACGTCTGCCTCTTCTCATTTTTTCTGGATACATCTTTTTAGGTAAATAATATTTTTGTATCCCTAATAGGGACATTTACAATCATAGTTATCCTTCAGTGAGTCTGATATTTAATTTTTAACCCCTACAGGCTCAGATGTAGGTTCATATATTCAATTTTTAACACTTGATTTGAATCTGAATATCGTATTACAAACTTTGATCTACCTAGGCCATATTTCAACCTCGCTGATTTACAACTTTTAAAGCATCTAGAGGTCCACTTGTTGGCTTCGCTATGTTACATTACATAATTTGCCAAGTGTCAACCAATTGTTGACTTCCCTGATCGAAGATCACGTCTGTTGGTGGTCTGGCCTTTTTTCCCTTTTTTCACTCCAACCACAACAAGCTGATTGGAGATTGTTGGATTTTTTTAATAATGCTAATTGCAATGCATTATCTGGTTTGGTCAAAAGGATTGGTTCCCTCTACTGATTTAAATTGTCTGACTTGTGCATCCACTTTGCTTTTCCAGTGGAATAATCAAGAAGGGACATTTGCAATGATGGGTTTGATTCATTAGTCATTAGTCATTTTTATGTTTTTTTATACGAGTGTCCGCATCTTCCACCTCAGTGGGTGGGGCAAGATCATTTTCTGTAGCTCCAGGCAAATATACCTCTGGATATATTTGTTATGGTCTTTTACATGTACCATTGTCAAGTCTCCTTTTTGTACTAACGCTTTGTTGAAGTGAAGTGTAATTCAATATGCTTTGTCTTGGCATAAAATATATTGAATTTTCGGACTTTATTGCATTAAGATTATCATAAAATATTGTTGTTAGATACTATGTAAACCCATTGTTTCACAAGTTGTAACTATTCTGTCCTCTGTTTTTGAACGGGAGATTGCAAGCTGTTTTTTGTTATATCATTGTATATCAAACATGAAATGCAAACCTTGATGTGAACTTTATTTCATCGACATGTCTTAACTTGTCAATATGAGCTCATTTGTCTTTCTGTATTCCTAGCCATAAATACTAGTGCTTTGGATGTGTCTTGGAATTCTTTTAGTTGCTTTCGTAATGTTAGAATCTCCATAGTTGAAAATAATGACAACTGCATATCTTAAGTTTGGTCTTGTCCTCTGATGACAACATCTGTATATGAAGTATAAAGTAGGATCAATCAATTTGAAACATCTGTATACGAAGTAGGATTGATCAATTTGAAATTGTTACCTCTAGATAACTTTAGACCATTCTCTATTGGAGGGGCAATAAGCTTATGATAATTCATTTTAAATCTGTATAGTATTCTTGAGGATATTTTGTATGTGACAAATCTACTATCGTCATTGAGGAGTTGCCACACCTCGATACGAATGAAGTGATGCAATGCTAACAATTCTTTTAACTCTATACTCAAATCATCATTAAGTTTAATAAATAATGTTGGATTATTCCTTGTAATATTCAGATCACCCATGCGGATTGTGACAATGAAGATCCATGACCCTATCATCTTGATCCATAAAATCATATTACAATCACTTTTGAATCATTTCTTTTTAAAATGCATCAATACGAGGGAGCGATAGGAGAGGAGCTCTAGGAGAGTTTGAGTAATGGTTTGAGGATTGCATGGGATCCTCTATCCTTTCTACACTTAACTTTAATCTCATCGAMTTGAATTTGGCCTAGCCTATAATTATCGATCCTCTAGTAAAAATGATGTGATGTTACTACGCGGAAGTGAAAATKACTAGCAATAGTGATGGTGCAACAAAGGCATTGCAAAAGTTCATACTAAAAGTTTATAATAAGATAATTTTGAACTTCAAGAAGTTCCCATTGATATTTTTGTTGATAATATTGTCAAGTCAGGGGTGGGCAGGAATTGTAACTCCATGGGATGATTATTGCATTAACATGAAACTCAATAAATACACAAAGATGCAACCGTTGGTCTTCTCCAACGTATGACTCTTCCTATCACCTAAAACATTTCATATTTACATTATTGTTACAAGTAACACAACCACAACGGATTACGTGTCCAACATTCCCCCTCTTAATCCGAAGGGGTGTGTGTGAATCCAAGCATCATCCAAAACTCCTCAATTTTTTCTCTTCCAAGCGTTTTGGTGAAAATGTTCACAATTTGCTCATTTGTGGAAAAATATATTAAGTGAATAGTCTTGGCATCTGTGTATTGATGTGCTTGGTTCGATAATGGAATCTAAGATACTTGGCCAACTTGATTGCAAAAGTATTGTCAACTAGAAGAGGAGTAGAATTTACTTGTTTCTTTTGCAAATTTTCAAGTATTTTCCCGAGCCACACAATCTCCTTTGTCGCTTCTGCAACTGTCACATATTCTGTCTCTGTTGTGGAATCTATTGGAACTGATTGTTTGTGTGATCTCCAAGGGACAATTGCTGATCCAAGACTCATGAGATAGCCTAAAGTTGACACTCCATTTTCCTTATCCCCATCAAAGTTTGAATCATAATATCTGATTGGATTGAAGTCATCCACCTTATAGTACCCGAGTCCAAAATTTTGAGTTCCTTTCAAGTATTTCATAACTCTTTTTGCAGCAGACCAATGTCCTTTGCAAGGCTTTTGCATAAACCTTGAAAGAATCCCAATAGCAAATGAAATGTTTGGTCTGGCAGTAGTAAGATAGATAAGACTTCCCACAAGTTGTCTATACTTGGTTGCATCTTCAAATTCATTCCCTTCTTTTGATGTGAGTTTCAAATTCTGTTCCATTGGAGTAGAAACAGGATTGCACTCAACCATGCCAAATTTGTTCAACAATTCTCCAATGTACTTATTCTGAGAGATAAATATGTACTTTGGATTTTGTATCACTTCAATGCCCAAATAGTAGTGAAGATGTCTCAAATATGTCATCTCAAATCCTTTCTTCAACTCTTTATTTATGGATGCAATGTAGTTCTCATTGTTCCCTGTTATGAACAATTATGAATAGATCATCTACATATACTACACGATATATAATAGTTTTTCCAACTTTCTTGACAAACAAAGTTGCATCGTTAAGATTGAAATGTGTTTAATTTCAGAGGATGCTCGGTTAACTTATCATACCATGCTCGTGGTGCTTGTTTCAAGCCATATAAAGATTCAATGAGCTTGCATACTTTATGTTCTTGTCCCTCCACAACAAATCCTTCTAGTTGAAACATGAACACATTCTCTTTCAAGTCTCCATTTAAGAAAGAGTCTTCACACCCATTCACACCCATTTGATGATTTTTCCATCCATTTTGTGTTGCCAAGAAAAATAAAGTGCGGATGGTAGTCCATTTTGTTGTGGGGGCAAAGATCTCCTCATAATTAACACTTTCTTTCTGTGCAAATCCTTTTGCCACGAGCCTTGCTTTGTGCTTGTCAAGTGAGTCATCTGATTTGTATTTTTTTTTAATACCCACTTGCAGCCAATCAGTTTGGTTCCATATGGAGGGTCCACCAACTTCCATATCCCATTCTTGATGAGAGCATCATATTCCTTTTGCATGGCTTCTTTCCATTCTTCATAAGAAGTGGCTTCTTTAAAGGAAGTTGGTTCAAGGTTAGTAGATAAATTCAACTCACAATCATATGAAACATCCATATCATCTACAACACCTGAGTTTGCATTATCTACATTACCTCCATATTGTTTTGAGGACAATCTAGTTCCTGTCTTTCCAACCTCATTGGGATGAACACTTTCAAGTGTTCTAGTGAGTCATTTTGGTGGACCTTTCGGAGATGGTCCAGGTTGCTCCGTTGATAGAGATGGTGCTGAGTTTCCATCAAGTCTCAACTTTTTAATCTTCTCGATCATATCATCCAATTGAACTTCAGGTTCTGATGAAGTGGTAGGAACTTCTATATGAGGGGAATATGGTGCTACAAGAGGAGATTCCAAAGATTGACATAATATAGGGATCCCCCCTTCATGATGTGGAATCTTGTCATCAAATTCATGATGTCCTTACACGAGTGAATCTATCCAGAGGATCAAGCTATCTCTCAACAATTTGTCTTTCTTGGTGGATTCAAGAAAGATCACATTTATGGAAATGATGAATTTCTTGTTTGTCTAATCATAAAGACGACACCCCTTGGTGGTATTTGAGTACCCTAAGAAGATGCACTTCCGACTCCTTGCATCAAGTTTGCTTCTTCGCTCCTTAGGAATCAAGGCATAATAGGTGGAACCAAAGACCCTAGGATGCCTCACCGAAGGAATGTGGCCATACCACATTTCATATGGAGTCTTGTTTTTGATAGCATGAGATGGACCCCTGTTTTTGACATAAACTACACAAAAAATTGCATCATCCCAAAACATCAATATAACATTCTTGAAAAACATCATGGAATGAACCATATTTAGGAGTGTCTTGTTCGTTCGTTCAACTACATAGTTTTGTTGAGGATTGTATGGAACTGTTGTTTGATGTTTGATTCCATGTTGACAAAGGTAACTTTCAAATTCATTAGATGTATATTCTCTTCCATTATCAGTGCAGAGAGAGCCAATATGAGATTGAGCTTCATTTTGAACCCATACATGAAAAATTTTAAATGTTTCAAAATCTTGTGATTTATCTTTCAATGAGTATACCCAACACATCCTGATGTAATCATTAATAAAAGTCATTATATATTTATTTTCATTTGCAGAAGAAACATGCATAGGGTCACACAAATCAGAATGAATCATTTCAAGTTTTCTACATGCTCTGGAAGTAGAATCATAGAAAGGTTGTTTGCTATGCTTTCCAAGGATACAAGCATCACATTGTCTAAGTTTTCTAGGATTGGTAGGAAGACCAGAAACACCATTCTTTCTCAATAAACGAACGTTGTCATATTTGATATGACCAAATCTAGCATGCCACAAGAGACTAGATGACATTATACCTTCACCTTGATCAAAGAGGTATGCAACAATGTGTGTATGGGCAGATGTCCCATTCAACTTCAAGAGTCTTCCATCTTCCATTCATGTCATAACAAGCATGTTATCAAAATCCTTTCGTATTTCAACTTTGCCACCGATCATATGAATATAGTGGCCTTGTTGTCTGATGTGCACAAGGGACACCAAGCTTCTTTTTAGCTTAGGAAGCTAGAGTACATTGTGCATGAGAAAATCTGGGAATCCAGGCAACTTGAGTCTAATGGTGCCCATTCCCAAGAGTTTGAGGCTGGACTTGTCTACAAAATACACTATTATGCTAGGGACCTAACCCCTCACGTAGGTAGAATAATATATTCTGATGTAATACAGGTCAATATTAATAAGGCCTAGCAATAAGGAAGAATAAGTCCAATGTAAGAAGACCTAATAGAAACTTTCGCTTCTAGAAGGATCTTCCTCTAGATGGTTCTTTTGATAGACATATTTAATATAAATAGGAGTCGAGGGTATGCAAACTTTGCCTTGGATATTATTGTAATAGAGCTCTGCTCTACTGGAGGTTGCCCCCTCGAAGAGGCAAGTGAACATTGCTCTCAGTAATCAAAGTTCTCTTTCTGGTGTTATTCTGGTATCATTTTGGTACTATTGTGGTGTTGTTCTGGTTATATTGTTGTTCATCTGCCATGTCTAGCTATTTATTTCCGTTCTGCATATTTTTTTATATCTGGAATATTACAAGTGGTATCAGAGCACCTTCCTCGACAGGAAATTGTGGGTTAATTTTTTTCAGGGTAGAGATGTATTTCGACGTCTTTAAACTACAAAGATCTGTTGTGACACGCATAAACCCATGGTCAAGGATTCATACATGCAAGGAATACAAGTGGTACTTAAGCACACATCTGTTGGCCACCCTTGTAACCCCTGTTGGTACTCCTTCGAGTGGTAGCGCATCAGAAAACACTTGTATATGGATCAGACTAGATTTCCTGAAGCCCTTCATAGATAAACCGATCGACCGCCTGACTGCTATAGTGCAACCGAGAACAACACTCGAGAAGATACTCTCTAGTACCTGGGTAATCAGGTAGTACGACTAAGGCCACGGTCTAGCCTCCTTAGTTGGTGCCCTGAGATATTGGGTCGAGTAATATCGTTGGACCTCACACGTATATCAGAGAGCTATAGCACAAGGAAAACCCTTGTTTGTAGAACCCTTGAATACCTAACCTTTGGGGATGGAAAAAAAACAAAAAAAAAACAAGATCTATTGCCGCGCAACTGTGTCTCATGCATTCAAGTTGCCAAATTACTACATATTTTTTCTTTATTAAGCATTTGGGCATTTCATCACTGCAATATTCTTCAAATCAGAGTATAACTCCGCAAGTGTAAAAACAAAAGTCTGGATCCTCTTGGCACCATTTTTTGAGACCTATTTCATTGGATTTCTCTCTTCACCCTGATCACATTCATACCTATCATTTTTCAACAATTTTTTTGACCCCACCCACCCCTTTTTTGTTCCCTTGTCATCATGGCTCATACCCATAACCAAGACTTGGAAGATCGCTTCAATACCTTGCACTCTAATTTCACAGAGACCCAACAAGAAGTGAGACAACTCAGTGCCAATATTGCCACCATCAATAAAAACATGCATTCCTCCAGTGTCGCCTCAATGAGGAACTCAAACAAGACCTCAAACAAGACATTACTACCCGACATGAATCTGTCACTATGATGATCTGCACCAAGCTGCATATCCCTGCAGATCCTCCCTTATCTGACCCACCTTTGCATACCAAAGGTGAAACTTCCTCTCATTCCCATAATTTTCAGCCCCATCACTTTCAGCATGACCTATGCCTTCCATGTGTGGATGTGACCAAATTTGATGGCTCAGATCCCACTGGCTGGGTAACTCAAATGGAACATTATTTCTCTTTGTACGACATTACAGATGAGTTGACAAACTATGGTAGGGTGTTCTCCATCTAGATCAAGAACGTTGACAATGGTGGCAATGGAGAAAAACTGTTTTCCAATGGTATGTTGCTTGGACACACTTTGTGGCAGAGCTTTATGAACGGTTTGACACTGACACCAACCATTTAAGTCGTTTGACAAAGTTGAAACAATTTGGCACAGTGGAAGACTTTATAAGTGATTTTGAGCGACTGTTTTTTCGTACAAAGAGCATGTATGATGTTTTTTTCCGAGAATGTTTTATCAATGACTTCAAGGATAAGATTTGTTCCCATGTCCTCATGGCTCGGCCTCAGAGTTGGGTGGAGGCTACTAAAAGAGATAAGGAAGAACAACAAGTTGTCTCTTCTCAAAACCCGAAACCCTCCTTTATTCCTTGCACTAAACCAATAAATCCCACTCCTCCTCCTACTCCACTAAAGATCCAAAAATTGACCAGGGCCGAAATTGCTGAACGCCAACTCAAAGGATTTTGTTATAATTGTGATAACAAATATTTTCCGGGACACAAGTGTAAGGAACAAAAACTTTTTATGGCCATCTTGGAGGATGTTTCAGAAGAGGATGTTGAAGCTCCCCTTGTGTCCATGTCACCTGAACCCACTAGCATAACCCCTCCCTCAGACTCCCAAAGTAGAATCGATCATTTCCCTAAATGCTCTCACTGGCTTCTCGGCTCCCAAAACCCTCAAGCTAATTGGTTACATCATTCTTGTTGATAGTGGAAGCAACCATAATTTTATTCATCGCTGCATTTCCCAAGAAACTAATTGCTATATCCGTGCAATTAATAATTTTCAAATCATGATTGCCAATGGCGGGTCCATGAAATGTAGAGGGCGTTGTGAAAATGTGTGTCTCCAAATTGGTGACTACCACCTGAAATGTCATATGTTTGCTATCGACATGGGCGGTTGTGACATTGTGTTGGGTGCAAAATGAATAAAGAATTTGGGTCCCATTCTTATGGATTTTAAGGAATTAACCATGCAATTCGATCGGAAGGGTCAACAATATAAGTTCCAAGGCATCACCACCGGTTCTCTAGAGATCATTAGTTCCCATCGCATGGAAAACCTGCTCCAAAAATGTCACTTTGGCGTTATTTCCCAACTCCATCCCATACAAGCAACTGAGACACCCTCTATGCTACA
>SNQJ01S0074592.1:36347-58071 GCA_010110895.2 Picea sitchensis | reverse complement strand
CACGACTGCTTCGGGGTTTCTACCATGGAATGCCCCTATCTTTCATCGCCAGAAATCCCGAGTTCTCGACTCCTGATTTCCTGAAGTGGAAAATCTCTTGACACGTGGCCTCCGTTACTCGGACGGTCCAGATCTATTTCGGGGCTTTCGCCCCTATTCACTGGGGGTTTAACCCTCGGGAATCTCCTGACAGATCTAATGACTGTCGGGTTTTCCAGTCGATATCTGACATCTCAGACAAGTTCCTAACTTGTGCATTCTCCCACGACAAGTTCCTAACTTGTGCATTCTCCCACGACTTCCTGGACGTGGAAAAATCAACAGTCTGGATGTTCTCATGGACCTTAGGGATCTACGATCCCGATCTCTTCGCTACCTACGAAGACACAGAAGGACAAAGTGGTAAGGTATTTAACATCCTACTTTCTCCTACCAAATCTAACGATCATGAGTGACCACAGATTTCCCGACGGAATCTCGTCCGTCGATCACCACCTATCAAGGTTAAGGCACTTAACTTTCCAGCTTCTTCTTCTTATCTGATGGTCGTGAGTGACCATAGATCTCCCGATGAGATCTCGTTTGTTGATCGATACTTATCAGGGATTTCTTAAGGCCTTGCGCCTTCACGCCCTTTTTCCAGGTTCTTGATGATGTTTTCAAGGAGGGTATCTCTATGGGCAGGTTTACCCAGGGTATTATCTACGACAGATAAGGGTATCTCTCTCTCGAGAACCAGGCGTGAAGTCTGAATTAGATCAGTTTGCATATAAACAACAATTTAAGAGAGCATAAGCCACACATAGTCTTTCCATGTAAACATTCAACTACCAGTACTGATCAAGACACCATACATACATTCTTATAATGAAGTCATTCACGATTTCATAGCTTATGATCATAAATGTCAGCATACATATACTTCAAGATGTCAAAGGCAAAACACTTATCATAAAGTAACACCAGGGGTTATGCAACTGTTGAGAGGGGTGCTCGTTTCCACCCAACCGTAGGCCTAATGACTCCCAACGGATTTACCACTAGCCACCCCTGAGTTGAGACCACGATGCTGCGAGACTGCATCTCTGTTTGCCAGTGACTAGGAGCGAAGGTTACTCTCCTTCCTCTCTGCTATTACTCACTCTGCATATCGCTAGAGTTCTCTTTCTCGCCTGGCGTCTGCCCCCCCAATCGCTTCTCCCCCACACCTTATCCTCTTGCAAGGTTGCGTGTGGCACGATTTCCCTCGCGTTGGTCAGGCTTGACGGCTCTACGAATGGGCGGTTCACCTCCCCATCCCTCATTAATTCCTGAGCCATCTACCTACCAGCCCGCGAGACATTTAATTCGGGGCCAACGAGCCGCTTTTGGTTCTCCGGGCCAATGGAGTCCAAATACGGTATTGATTCTAGGTGGAAGTTAACGCCACATTTCCATGTGCCTTCCACCGCCTTTCTGCAACCATCGTGGTCTCTTTTTCAGCACATCCCCTCTCAGCAGTCCTACAATATATATATTCATAATATTATTTACATTCATCGACCTTTTTCACAAGGTCCATTCCCATCACACATTCACATTTCTGAGTTTGCCACAATACTTGGCCAGTATAGTTATTTTTACAGATTGGGGGAAACAGGGTGTTACACATGTTACCACAATGAGGGTATGGCCCAAGCTACAAGAAAACCAATAAAACAAGGGGAGAGGGGAGAATGATGTTACTAGATTGATTAGTTTTTTAGGAGTTGTTTATGTTATTTAGGGATATAGGATAATTGATTAAGTGGCAAGTTGAAATAGAGTTTTGAATAGAAATTGAGTTTAACTAGCAATGAAGATAGAACAAAAGAAGGTAAAATATGATATATTCCCTTCTATTCCATTTGACCTGATTAACTACTTTCCACAAAAAGAGAGGAGACTAAAAGGAGGTGAATGCATCATATGTAACCCTGGACCCAATGTCCTCACACCAAAAAACATACGTTAAATCAATTGGGAGAGGCCCTATGGTTTATTTTTCCCCCCAGGGAAACTAGATCTCTTAGCTAGGCTTTGAAATGAAACTAACAAATAAAGAGAAATCTATTTGAGCTAAGGAAAGAGAACACACTACATGTATCTAAAGGAGAGAAACCTTGCTTATTGTACTTGAATATGAATCCTTCTATGAAATAGGCTTATAAATGCTATTTTGAAATATGTAATTAAAGAGACAACCCAAGCAACCAAACATACATACAAAGATAAAACAATAAATGCAAATATGATGATCGTAAGTGCCCTTAGTATGAAGATACCTTCCTCATGAATTACATTAGAGCCTCCCTTGAGGTGGTGATGTTGATTGATCAAGATGCAACACAAGACAAAGCCAATAACATCCTAGAAGCTACCAACTAATCCAACAAGGAAAAGGCAAACCGATGAGTAGGAGAAACATATTAAGGAAGCCTCCAACTAGTCGAGGGTTGAAGGAGACAATTGATTGAAAAAACCCAGGAGCATGAGAGAAGGCAAAATTTATAGATCACAAACTTGGCATCAACTTCATAGTTTTGACATATAAGAGAATGAGAAAATAGATCTTTAACGAGTACTTAAATAGAATTTCGAATGACCTAAGGGAATTACTAGACATTGCCCTAATCATTGCACAAGACGTACTTTATGTTTGAACATAACCATGAGTTTTGATCAAGGTATTTCTAGGTTGAGGGTTGTACCATTTGTAAGCTCAAGAAAACACAACCTTTGATCTATGCACTGTAGGCAATGGGCAATATAGAACACAAAAATCCTGTGGGACACACCACATGCAAATACCAAATAGAAAAGACAAAGGTTTGACAAAGTAGATCCCATGAAAATTTGACCCAAATACATTTGGGGATGTTGGTTTCCAAAAGTAATCTACTTCCAACAAACTAAGGACCAAACCAAGGTCACAAAACCCAAGAATGATTTACCCAAGAATGATTTGGTCACTTAAAAATTGTACCAAATGATAAACACAAAAGTTATAACAATACCAAATGAAAAACCAAGGGCCAAAGATAGAGTGAAAAGATGAAAGGAGATCCTATCATAGTATTACAAATCAAATGGATGGACCAAAATCACACATCTAGACCAGGAAGAGTTTCTAACATAAGTAAGCCATTGCAAGGATCATTGGAAGGTGCTTGATGACATCCATGGGCATGTCATGTATGGTGAATACACGATTGATACCCTAAGCAACTATGTGTATGGTCAACATGTAGTGCATAATCCATACACTACATACTTCCTTGACGACACGAGTTTCCATTCATGAAATGGAAAGGAAGTGAGTTCACATGGAGGTTCAAAGACAATGAAACACAAGAAGACAAAAAGTAAAAAAGGAAATAANGGTCAACATGTAGTGCATAATCCATACACTACATACTTCCTTGACGACACGAGTTTCCATTCATGAAATGGAAAGGAAGTGAGTTCACATGGAGGTTCAAAGACAATGAAACACAAGAAGACAAAAAGTAAAAAAGGAAATAATACATAAACAATGATGCATGAAAGGGGATGGTGCCCAATGGAAAATGTAGCATAGGATAATTCCCTAACATAAGGATGTAATCTCTCATTAGGTAAAGTTTCATTTGATAACCGTCATGGAGACCCTCATGTCCCTATATTAACATAAAGTAGAACTACACATACGTTACACTTAGATATTAACATAAAGTAGAACTACACATACGTTACACTTAGGCATAATGAGGACAAACAAAAATATAAATAAAGAAAAGTGATAAGCATTAATGAAAGACATGAATAATGTGTCAAGAGTGGGAAGGAGAAAGAAATATCTAAGTACCAAGCAAGCAAGAAATAACTAGACTATGAAAACAAAAGATTGTCTAATCTATGTTAGTAAATAAATAAAGTAAACAAATAATTTGAAGGAGGTAAAGGTAGAAATATAATATTTTCCTTTACCTAAGTGCCATCCGTGCCATATGAGAGATTACTGGAGAATGATATGTGACAACTAATCGGGGCATGCTAAAAGTAATATGCATGAAGATATTATGAAAATAACCACAAATGTGAAAGAGGAAAGAGTTGAGAATATGATACTTACAATTATTTATGTGTTAATGATATCATGCAAGAGCCTGCTAGTGCATACTAGAAATAGTGTACATGAACCTAGATAGTACTATTGTTCATTTCATTGTGAAGATATGTGTTGACCTCTCAACATGATTATTTGTGCATATGGGACCTCCTTTCTTTTTCTTTTTCAAAACTTTGGCAATAATCCCGTTACTTTATTTATTGTGATGCGACTTAGTGAAAAAAATGTGTGTCTTCGACTTATCTTCCATATCCAGGTTATATTTCATTATCTCACAGTAATAGAGTCTTTTGCATTAACCTAAATAACTAGTGACAAGTTCTAAGGCACTTACGCTAGTGGAGATTAGTTCAAACCTTTCAGTTAGATGAATTGCTAAACACACCTTAATCTCATCACCCAATGAGAATTTAAGGGTAGAAGATGTTCATCTTTATAGTAACATTGGTCTTTGTATAATGGGATTTGTAAGGATTAAATCCTTCATCTTTCTCTAGGCAATTAGTAAATCACGTTGTGGATTTTGAAGCCTAGGGTAAGCATTGTATTTTCCCTTACACTTTCTAGCTATCCCTTGATAGGTCTTCATCTTTCCAAATGAAACTTAGTGAGCCTATCACGATCTTGAGCTTGAGAAGTGATGACCCAATCTATTTCACTTTCTTCGTTAAAGATATCATATTTTCCTAACTCAAATTTAGAAAATGGGTTATTCTTCTTAGAATTAATGATTCATCCCCATGTAGTTGACTCCCAGACATTGAAACTTGATTCGTACTTGAGCAATGCAAACTATCACAGTGCATAGACTCAAGTGAGAGAGAAGATACATTTCACAAGAGTTATCATGACTTACCCTTATCATTGACCTTCATTTGAGTCGTTGAAACATTCCCTCAACACTAGCCTTCATCCGAGTGATCCTAACTTATTCTATTGCATTCACCCTCATAAAGAGGCCCAAAATCATAATGAGTCTATCATGGTTATTTGGTTGAACCCATGGAAAAATTACCTTATCACCAATGTTACGTTGAAAGACATGTAATTAGTTCAAATAATCACAAGCCATCCACTGATTTATTAGATTGTTATTAATATGATATCACTATGTATTTTATGATTTGCGATTGTAATAATAAAAGCATGCCATTTATTAAGAGAAAGAATAATTGAAGGACCAAAGAAGATGCATTTACCATAGCTTGATACAATGGAAGGATGATAAAGAATAAGATATAAAAGTAAGGTTAAGGGCATGGCTCTGGCTTGACTCTTACAGCTCCCATGCCTTACCATAGTTCATATGAACAAATATTTGAGATGTACAAGAAAGCAGTTCCATTTTCATTGGGACCTTCTAATTCCACAAATGATGAAGATTTCATTGACATCAAGAGAATTCACATGATCTAAAGGCCTTGCATACACGTCACTATCCTTACAATGCTATCTCCTTGTGTGATGAGGTTCAATGGTTGATATAAAGATCTAGTTTGGAAGACATGGGGATAAATTTTGATGCATAAAAATGCATAAATTTTGTAATATCCCCAAAGACGAGCCCTGTTGTAATCATGTTTATGAATTGTAAATCATGTTTTTTAGGCTGGTGAGCCAAGTATTGATAATTTGGTGGGCTTATGTGTTTATTAGGCCGGAGAGCCTAAGTGTTAAAGGCCAGGAGCCTATTTTTGTATATGTAATATGCATAACATTAATAAAGGTTAAAAAAATCGCTACGTGCAGACTGAACATGAAGAAAGAGTGATGGGGGACTAAGCTTCCACAGGGTGGGTAAGGGAAAAGGGGCTGAAAGTTTGGAAAGAGGGGCTAAGCTTAGGGGCTTAAGTCCTTGAGAATAATATTTTATTATTATTCCAAAGCTCTGTGACAAACATGTTTTTATCCTAAGTCCTGGGAGAAGCAACGCATGCAACTCCAACGTGTGCAAAAGAGAACATGTACTTGATGGAGGGCATGCAGCTTCATGGGTGACATGTTTCGGCCCAGGCACATGCAATTTAACCCAAGAATTGAGCTGTGATGGGGGTTCGTCCTCCATTCTGCCGTCGACTGTCTGAAACTGTGAATTCCGTTTGGTCTCTGCGTCTGGCCTCCATCATCGACCTCTGCTTAATTTTCTTGTCACGCACCCTGAAAATGAGAACCAAGAAGCCGACCCATGTATTTTCGTGAATCTTGTGGCCTCTGTATTGAACCTTTTCAATATTCATGCACGCGGCTCTGAAACCCAAAGCCTGTGATGTTTTCCTGAGAAGTCGACGTAACCTCTGTCTGAACCGTTGAGTCTATGTTCGACCTCTACATGGATTTCTTGTCACGCATCATGAAACTAGTGTTACCTGAACCATGTTGTGTCTTAGTGGCTTGTTGTCATTTTTTGGATGTCCACACCCAATGTTCCTGTTGCTGTTGTCACCCGTGAGTTAACCGAAAGCTAATGTTGTTGCTGTTATCCTTAACTTGAGGGAATTGAGTTGAAAATTGGTTGAAGAACCGGGTTGTCAAGCCCGTGGTAGAAGAGGCAGGTTGTCAGGCCTATGAGCAACTCTCTCTAGGTGAGAGAGACTGTTGGTAAGTGGTTTTCTCCCATAGAGAGTCTAACACCAGCTACAGATCTTTGAGAATTCCTGGTCCAGCCTGTTGCCGAGACCCAGAGAGGGAGGTGAAGCACTGATGGAATGTGCTTGTGAAGGTGTATACTCCTGGGTGGAACATGCATGTGGGGAATGAGAGTCCGTGAGTAGTGGGCGTAACAAGTCTCCTGGAGAGAATCCTTCCGGTTGCTCTATGCAGTTTTCCTATAACCTCAACCTAGTCTAGGATTCCCTTGCCTTGGGTGGAGTTTAGTCCCAGCTCGGGGGTGACCCACTGCTAAGTGTGATGAGCAGCGTGGTCTAAGGTTGGGAGGTTCGTTGAAGGTCTGCACGTAGTTGGTGGAGTTACTACAATTTCAAAGATAAGTATATGCATGTGTTTAATTTCAATTAAAATGCATGTCTGCGATGCTTGCAATATTATCATGTGTTCCCTTGCAATTAAGAATTACTGTTAATTCCATTATTTCTATATGTTAGCAGTAATCCTGTGATTACTCTATATTTTTTAGTTAAATGTTTTAATTTAATTTAATGTATGTTATATATATATATAAGTATGAGAATGTTTCCATGTAGTAGCGTTGCCCGACCGTAAGGTTTATGGCTAGGGACGTTACAATATGGTATCAGAGCCATAGTTTCAATGCTGATCCTGGATGGGCCGGATAAGTGGTCTTTGGACCCAAGGTTTAGAGTGGAAATGGTGTTCAAATGGAACCAATTTCTAACCTTAGAATGTTTCTGAGTGCCAACGAGTTACTTAGCCGTGTTATGAAGCTCAGGAGGAGTAGCGGTAGAATAAACCGCAACCGGTGTGGTATTTGACCATAGAGAGAGAGCACTCAACACTTGGGGTGTTGGAGCCATAGGATCTGTTTGGGAAAAAGGAGAGTCCTTTATGACTGTCAGATCCAAAGAAGGTGCAGGAAGGTTATCCTGGAAGCCTTTCGGAGTTCAGCAATCGAGAGAAGTGGGATGCATTAAGGCACAAACTCTTGAAGTCCCAAAGTAGATCACAATCGGTTGTTTGCAAAGGACAAGCATTGGTAGATTGTGAACTCTGGGAGAAAGCACTCCGGGCAAAGGCGAGCATGCAGGAGTTGAAACTCCCGAAGCCCAAAGAGCATAAGTAGCGAGTCATGATGATGTCACCTGGAGGTGATGTGGACACATGGGTTGTGTGCCAAGTGTAAGTGGATTCTGAATCATGGAAGGTTGAAATGGTATTTTGAATGTGAAAAGTGTCACCCATCTGAATGGGCCACGTATCAGTCGCTGGTATTCTGCCATGTGGCATCCTATGTGAGCATGGTGAGTGGGACCCGAAGTTACGTAACGAAGTTAAGGGTCGGAGGACCCACAATGATGTTGATCATGATAAATCAAGATCAACGGCCAGGAGACATTGCAGGGACCCAAGTTTCACGAAAGATAATTATCCAAGGCGGTCCCACAATACAAACTGCGGTTGCACCAAGGGTTTATGTGTCAGCATTAGAAGAATTGAGGGATGAAAGGTGGATTACTCCAAACCATTCTTGTATGCCCCCACAATTTGGAAAACGTTAAGTGACGTAACGTAATAATGTCACCTGAAGTGACATGGGAGTGTTCGGAGATTAATGGTTCGGGGTGTGCGGATGTGAAATCTTTCAAAGTCCCGAAGTCCCAGAACTCAAATGCATGAGGTTCCACAACGAGTGTTAGTCGTAGGATGCTGGGTAGACGTGGACCATAGATCCATCCTACTGCACGAGTTCGGTAACTCAGAACTCTGGGTGATTTTCGTATTGCGCTTTGAAAATTTTTGAGGCTGAAGGCCCGAGTACGCACTTATTGATCTAGCGCTTCATCACAACCCATGGTCGCATGGGTTGGGGACTAAGAGAAAGGGGATAGTGCCCAAAAAATTAGCAGAGAAGAGTTCTGAAAGAAGAAATCTCTGGGGATTCTTGATTGAACAAGAATCACAGAGAATGAAAACTGAACATTTTCTTGAATCATATTTGTTTATGAATGCTATGGGATTTGTTAAGGAATGATGGCATGAAAAATTCTAGTTGTATGCACATTGTGTTTGCAAAAGTTTAACGAGTGCCAGAACTGATAAGAGTTGCCACTAAGTGCAAAAGAAATGGAAGAGGCACAAAATGCTTCCAGTTTTGAGGATGAAGAAAAAGGAATGGATGTCCATTTGGGAATTGAAGGGTCGAACTCCAATGGGAATGGAGAAGAGATAGATAAGGAAGGGCATATGATGAAAATCATTGAACAATTGCAGAAATATGCCCAAACTCATCGAGCAGATAGAAGAAAGCTCATGAAAGCTAAGGAACAATATGGAGAATTCAACTTAAAGTTGATGAAGAGTCTGGAGAGAATAGAAAAGAAGTTGGACAAGGAGAGAGACTCGAGTAAAACAAGGAGTCACCAAAATTCTGAGGGAAGAATATCAAGGAGTGTTGGTAGACACCATCATCACTCCCAAGGTCGCTCCAAGAGGAGGGCACAGAGTATTTCAAGCCCATCTCCCACCAGAAAGCACATGAGATCTACAATGGATGAACTAAAGGGAGAAATGAATAATATTAATCCTCCTATGTTTGATGGAGAACATAATAAGGAGGAAGATGTCGAAACATGGTTTCTTGGCATGAGGAAATATTTTCAACTGCAGAATTATTCCTCTCATGTAGAAGAAAATTTTTCGATGTATCAACTGAAAGGAAAAGCATCCATGTGGTGGGATCAGCTTGTGCAGGTGCAACACATTAGAGAGAAAGATATCACTTGGAAATAATTCAAGAGGTATTTCGAGAAGAAATACTTGACTAAAAGATATTATGATAGAAAGATGAAAGAGTTCTTTGAACTCAAGCTGGGCAACATGACCATTGATGAATACGAATGAAGATTTTTGGAATTGTTGAAGTATGTTTTGTTCATCAAAGATGAGTCTGTCAAGATTCAGAGGTATCTGAGTGGACTACCACCTTCCATCTGTGACAAGATTCAGTCTGATGACCCTAAGACTATGGAAGAAATGATAAGGAGAGAGAAATGATTATATGAGAAACAAAGAGAGAAGCCTACTTTCCGGAAGGCTTGGGAAGACAAGAAGAAATTTCAGATGGATCAGAGGAAGAAGGGAACTAGGCCACCCTTTTTCAGAAACAATCCTCAAGGACAACCATCGTTTAGAGAGCCGAGAATGGATGACGTAGGGGAACGAAAGCCAAGACATATGCCCATTCAGTGTTGGGGTTGTCAGGGGAACCACAAGTATAGAGATTATCCCCACAAAAATGGCAAAGTGAGAGTTGTCCATAATGTTTAGCAATATGAAATAGTGGAGGACATGGGCAGTAGAATGCCAAGGATCTACGCATCCCTGGACAACAAGAAAGTTGGATATCGGTCACACATGATTGAAGTGGAATGTATGATCAATAAACATGCCTTTACTATTTTAATTGATTCAGGGGCTAGCCATAGTTATATAGATCCTAGAGTGGTGAAAATTTTGCAATTGTTGAGAAGCAAACATGAAAAGTCTTGGTTAGTGCAGCTGGTTACAAGAACCAAGAGAAAATTCACTGAGTTAGTTAAGTCATGTTCAGTGGACATGAATGGATTAAGCACAAAGGCTGAGTTGAATGTTTTGCCTTTAGGTTCTTATGATTGTCTAATTGGGATGGATTGGTTGGACCAACACCATGCCATCTTGGACTGTCCTAGTTAGGCATTCACTTGTCTAGATGAGGAAGGAAATCATAAAATATTCAAGGAATTCCTAGAGTTGTTTCTATCAAATAAATATCAACAATGTAGTTGAAGAAATGTTATAGGAAAGGCTGTCAATTATTTGCAGCCCATGTGGAGGAAGCATCTAAGGATGAGGTCTCAAAGATTGGATATCATGTGGTACTAAAGGATTTTTAAGATGTATTTCAGGAGGTACCTGGACTACCTCCGAAAAGAGATATTGAATTCTTTGTAAACTTGATGCCTGGAGCAGCTCCCGTGTCGAAAGATCCTTACAGAATGAGTACACCAGAGTTGAAAGAGCTACAATTGCAGCTAGAAAATATTCTGAAGAAGGGGTACATACGCCCAAGTGTATAACCTTGGGGAGCCCCGGTCCTATTCGTGAAGAAGAAGGATGGGACACTGAGATTGTGTATTGATTTCAGACAATTGAACAAAGTAACTGTAAAGAAAAAATATCCTCTGCCAAGGATTGATGACCTCTTCGATCAACTGAAGGATGCCAAGATATTTTTGAAGATAGACCTCAGGTCGGGATATCACCAGGTAAGGATAAAGGATGAAGATATCAGCAAGACTTCCTATAGAACAAGGTATGGTCATTACGAGTTCACAATGGTGCCGTTTGGGCTGTCGAACGCACCCAATTTTTTTATGTTCTTGATGAATGTTGTATTCAGAGACTATCTGGACAACTTTGTCATAGTATTTTTGGATGACATCCTAGTGTATTCCAAGTCAGAGGAAGAGCATGAACAACATATGAGGATGGTGTTATAGGTGCTAAGAGACCACCAACTGTATACAAATTTGAGCAAATGCTCGTTTTATCAGGAGCATATCCATTACTTGGGGCATATTATTTCGAAGGATGGGATAGCTGTAGATCCTGATAATATCGAGGCCATCAGAGAATGGTTAGCGCCAAATAATGTGACGGAAGTCAGATCCTTTATGGGTCTAGCTGGTTATTACAGAAGGTTTATTGTAGGTTTCTTGAGGATAGCTCACCCTATCAGTTCCTTGCAAAGGAAGGAGAAGAAGTTTCAGTGGACAAAAGATTGTGAGAGAAGCTTCCAACAATTGAATCAACTGTTAACCAATGCTCCAATCCTGAGGATTGCAGATCTGAATGAAGATTTTATGGTGTTCACAGATGCATGCAAAGAAGGATTGGGAGGAGTCCTCAGGCAGAATGGAATCGTAATATGTTATGAATCCAGGAAGTTGAAAGAGCACGAAAAGAACTATGCAACTCATGATTTGGAGTTGGCAGCCATAGTACACACTCTAAAGAAATGGAGGCATTACCTCATGGGAAGAAGGTTTGAACTGAGGACAGACCATAATGGTTTGAAGTATTTGTTTGATCATCCAACCTTGAATGCTAGGCAGAGTAGGTGGTTGGAGTTTCTTTGTGAATATGACTTTGATATCAAGCATATCAAAGGAAAATAAAATAAAGTGGTTGATGCACTCAACAGGAGAGTGCATGAATTACATGCTACAACCATTATCATGTACCGAATTGATATTAAGGGCAAAATTTCAGAGGCTACAAATATAGATTTGCAGTACAAGGATTTGGTAGCAAAGCTACAACAAGGCAAGATGCCACAAAAAGTGGAGAATTATAAATGAGAGGCTGATGGAACACTTTTGTACAAGAATTTTTTTTATGTACCTAATGTCCGAGACTTGAAACTTGCGATTTTTCATGAAATGCATAATGTTCCTTATGGAGGGCACCCTGGATATCAGAAAACTGTGGCAGCAGTCAAGAGCCATTATTTTTGGCCAGGTATGAAGAAAGACATTGCAGAATACATTTCTAGATGTATGGAATGTCAGAAGGTTAAAGATGAGCACAGACACCCAGCAGGGTTGCTACAACCTTTACCCATTCCTGAGTGGATTTCATCATGGGATTGCCCAGAACAGGAAATCAACATGATTCAATCATGGTGGTAGTGGAAAAGCTTACGAAAGCTACCCATTTCATTTCGTTAAAGACTACTCACAAGGAAGCGGACGTTGTTGTTATCTTTATGAGGGAAATAACACGATTGCACGGAATTCCCAAGACAACTGTGTCTGACAGAGACCTAGAATTTACCTCAAATTTTTGGAAAGGGTTATTCAAGGGATCATAACAAATATGAACTTTAGTACAACCTATCATCTTGAGTCGGATGGGAAAACAGAGTGGGTGAATCGAGTAATAAAAGACATACTGAGGATGTATGTGATGGAAAAACCATCGAAATGGGAAGACTACCTACATTTGGTAGAATTCGCCTACAATAATGGGTATCAAGCATCATTGAAGATGATCCCATTTGAATCACTTTATGGCAGAAAGTGAATTACTCCAGTAAGATGGGATAATCCAGCTGATAGGGCAGTAGTTGGGCTAGAGTTGCTCAAGAAAATGGAAGAACAAATGCTAAAAATTAAGCAGAATTTGAAAGTTGCCCAAGATAGGCAGAAACGTTATGCTGATAAAAACAAAATCCATAGAGAGGTTAAAGTGGGAGATAATGTTTTCCTGAAAGTGAAATCCAATAGAAGTTCCCTGAAGCTGGGAAACTGCGCCAAGTTGGTAGCCAGATTTTGTGGGCCATTTGAAATCCTAGAAAGGATTGATCCAATTGCATATATGCTTGCATTACCTGGATCCATNAATGTTTTCCTGAAAGTGAAATCCAATAGAAGTTCCCTGAAGCTGGGAAACTGCGCCAAGTTGGTAGCCAGATTTTGTGGGCCATTTGAAATCCTAGAAAGGATTGATCCAATTGCATATATGCTTGCATTACCTGGATCCATGACTGTACATAATGTGTTTCATGTTTCATTGCTTAAGAAATATATACCTAATGATAATCATGTAATTGATTGGAATGTGATTCAGGTGGAGAAAGAAGGTGTCCTGCAAGTGCATCCTATGCGCATATTGGACCAGAAAATAAAACAACTCCGAAATCAAGCCATAGGGTTTGTAAAGGTCCAGTGGACCTCGTACAGTCCCGAGGACGCGACATGGGAACATGAAGATGCTATGTGAGAAGAATACCCACATCTTTTTGAAGATTTTGGAAAATCTGGTTGATGTTGTGTAAAAGTTGCACTAAGGACAGTGCAGAAATAAGGGGAGGGGATTGTAATATCCCCAAGGATGAGCCCTTTTGTAATAATGTTAATGAATTGTAAATAATATTTATGAATTGTAAATCATGTTTTGTAGGCTGGTGAGCCAAGTATTGATAAGCTGGTGGGCTTATGTGTTTATTAGGTCGGAGAGCCTAAGTGTTAAAGGCCAGGAGCCTGTTTTTGTATATGTAATATGCAGAACATTAATAAAGGTTAAAAAAATCACTGCGTGTAGACCAACCATGAAGAAAGAGTGATGGGGGACTAAGCTTCCACAGGGTGGGTAAGGGAAAAGGGGCTGAAAGGTTGGAATAATAAGGTTGGCTAATCTTAGGGGCTTAAGTCCTTGAGAATAATATTTTATTATTATTCCAAAGCTGTGTGACAAACATATTTTTATCCTAAGTCCTAGGAGAGGCAACGCATGCAGCTCCAACTTGTGCAAAAGGGAACGCATACTTGATGGAGGGAATGCAACTTCATGGGCGACATGTGTCAGCCCAAGCACATGTAATTTAACCCAAGAATTGAGCTGTGATGGGGGTTCGTCCTCCATTTTTCTGTCGGCCGTCTAAAACCGTGAATTTCGTCTGGTCTCTGCGTCTGGCCTCCATCATCAACCTATGCTTAATTTTCTTGTCACACACCCTGAAAATGAGAACCAAGAAGCCGACTGGTGTATTTTCGTGAATCCCGTGGCCTCTTTATTGGACCTTTGCAATATTCATGCATGCATCTTTGAAACCCAAAGCCTGTGATGTTTTCCTAAGAAGCCGACGAAACCTCTGTCTGAACCGTTGAGTCTGTGTTCGACCTCTGCGTGGATTTCTTGTCACACATACTGAAACCGGTGTTACCTGAACCTTGCTGTGTCTTAGTGGCATGTTGTCATTTTTTGGACGTCCACACCCAATTTTCCTGTTGCTGCTATCACCCGTGAGTTAACCAAAAGCTGATGTTGTTGCTGTTATCCTAAACTTGCGGGAATTGAGTTGAAAACTGGTTGAAGAACCGGGTTGTTAGGCCCGTGGTAGAAGAGGCAGGTTGTCAGGCATGTGAGAAGCTCTCTTCAGGTAGAGAGTCTGTTGGGAAGTGGTTTTCTCCCAGAGAGAGTCCAACACCAGCTACAGAGCGCTGAGAATTCTTGATCTGGCGTGTTGCCGAGACTCATAGAGGGAGGTGAAGCACCGATGGAATGTGCTTGTGAATATACTCCCAGGTTGAATAGGCATGTGGGGAATGAGAGTCCATGAGTAGTGGGCATAAGAAGGCTCCTGGAGAGAATCCTTCCATTTTCTCTTTGCAGTTTTCCTGTAACCTCATCCTAGTCTAGGATTCCCTTGCCTTGGGTGGAGCTTAGTCCCAGCTCGGGGGTGACCCACTGCTGAGCGTGATGAGTAGCGTGGTCTAAGGCTGGGAGGTTGGTGGAAGGTCTGCATGTAGTTGGTGGAGTTACTACAATTTCAAATATAAGTATATGAATGTGTTTAATTTCAATTAAAATGCATGTATGTGACGCTTGCAATATTATCATGTGTTCCATTGCAATTATGAAATACTATTAATTCCATTATTTTTGTATGTTAGCAGAAATCTTGTGATTACTCTGTATTGTTTAGTTAAATGTGTTAATTTAATTTAATGCATGTTATATATATATATATATATATATATATATATATAAGTATGAGAATGTTTCTGCGTAGTAGCGTTGCCTGATCGCGGGGTTGATGGTCGGGGACGTTACAAATTCTTTCATGCATAGTGCTATTTATTCTCATGATGATTCTTGACTTCAAGACCATATAGTAAAGTCAATTCATGATATTGATGTGCTTTTTATTCTTTTTAATTGTAAGTATCTTATTCCAACATGGAAGATAATGTGAACAACTATGTGGATGCTAGAGGGTCAAGGAGGAACGTGAACAGTCAAATTTGTGCAACTCCCATTTTCTCATGTATAAATATATGTAAGGGCCATTTTAAATGAGAACCTTTTTTTTGAACAAAAGGGACTTGAGAGGAGGTTTTTTTAATTCAAATTGCAAGCTCCCATTGGGCGGAGATAATATAATCACGCACATTTGTGGTGAAGAATTGTGTAATTAATTTGTTGCATTTCCTCATTGATGATATGTGAGTATTTTTCTTATGAATGTGTATTCGTAAAGTTTGGTATTTTCTTTTATGTTTAACTACCACATTTGACTATGAATGAAAATTTTGGATTTATTATTTTGTGTAAATAAAATACATTCAAGACTAAAGAGGAATAGAAATATGTGTTTCAAATTTTGAGCAGTTTCAGTGATTCCACTACTTGATCTTAAAAAAGAAAGAAAACAACCTTACCTTGGGTATAGGATGAGGAAGAACATACAAAAATATGGTAATGAAAAACAAGTAAATAAAGGAAAGGGACCCATAGGGTAAGCATGGGATCATGCAATAGGTGGAAATTTTGAGGGAACCAATAAAGGTAAGGGACATGTCGGATAAGAGTGGGATGCAATAAGGTACAACAATATATAAGTCAACAAAGGCGAGGGACACATAAGGTAATTGTGGGATACAAAAGGAGACAATGAAAAACAAGTTAATGAAGGTAGGGTATCCAAAGGGCGAGTGTAGAATGAAAAAGGTGGACATGTTGAAAAAATCATGAAAGGAAAGGAACCCACACGATATGTTTGGAATCCATGAGGCAACAACACTTGAGGAACTAGCAAATGTGAGGGAGCCATTTGATAGGAGTGGGATGAAAGAGGTGGCAATGTTGAACAAATCAATGAAGATGAGACATTGAAATGTTAAGTATTAGATGCAAGATGCAGATTCAAATGATGAAGGAACCAATGAGGGAAATGGATCCACGATATAAGATTGGGATGCAAGGAGGAAACAATAATAGCGGATCAAAAAAGGCGAGAGAGGTGACTAAATCTAAAAATAAAGAAGAAGGCTAGGAATTATAAATTAAGAACTAAGGGGAAAGGATGCAAGGGCCATGAAAAAAGAGAATATGTGAGACCATGAGGACATGAAAACAAAAAAAATAATAAGAGAATGAGAAAAAGGGAAATCCAAATGTCTAACAATTCCTATATGGTGGTGCCCCAAATTTTATAGGGGGGTCCTAGGGGCGAGGAAGGGGACAACATGGAAAATTTTTAAAGACAAGGAAAGCAACAAGTGAGAAAAATATAAGGATAATAAGGTAGAGCATCACTACAAAGGGTATGGCGAGGTTTGGACCAAGGAATGTAAGGACTTGCCTAGAGTAGAATAGGGTACAAAGAAAGTGAGGGTTTTCTTGGAGTAGGACATGAAAATAATCAAGGCGAGGTAGAAACAAGGGCACATTGAAGGTGACTTTAAGCGAGGATGTCAATAATATAGGGAGGCAAAGAGGGAGGGAATGAATGGAAAGACAGGGAGGGGGTGTCCTATAGGGTAGGATAGATAAGGCTAAGAGAAGATTCTTAAAGTGGGGAAACTTGAGTGGTAGGAAAAGCAAGGGAAGGCACCATAAATTAACAAGGAGGATAACTAGAGGAGTCTCAAGTAGGAAAGTGATAGGCATAAAAAAACACAAGTATTGAATCAAAGGAAAGTTGCAATAATCACTCTAAGGAAACATAGGTTATGTAGAAGCATGAAGGACCCAAGCTAAAGGAGAATTGATAGACTGAGAGATAATTAGAGAGATAGGCATAAGGGCTATCTTGGCTACTAACCACTCACCATAGTTCAAGTTTGATAAGGAAGGTTTAAAGTTACAATTTGATGTTTAAGGTCTAGGGGAACCACATTGATGCATCCAGTCATGTAACTTTGAGCATTAGGAACTACATAACATCAAGCATAACAAGGATAAAACAATTANACCATAGTTCAAGTTTGATAAGGAAGGTTTAAAGTTACAATTTGATGTTTAAGGTCTAGGGGAACCACATTGATGCATCCAGTCATGTAACTTTGAGCATTAGGAACTACATAACATCAAGCATAACAAGGATAAAACAATTAATTGAGGTTTAACAAAAGCACTTCTCCATATTCTGTTTTGAGCAAGGGTTACTAATGGGGGAAGGTAAGTGAAGGTTTTAGTAGAGGTTTTCTTTTTGGTGCCTAAAACCTTACAACACACCTGTGTGCTATCATAACACACCTACTAGTGCATTTATATATCTAAATGCACCACAAATAAAAATTCAAAGAATGGTCTCCTACACTCGAATTTTGTATAATACAAACATTGGAAAAGAATTGCCATTTGATGCATCTAAAACATATATATGCCTCAATGCTTATTATTAATTACAACACATTGATGCATTATGTTCACCATTTTTAGAGTCAAATAAAAAACTTGAATGATGTAAAAAGGACAATTTTAAAAAATTTAAATGACAGTGCTTACATAGCCTTTAGACACACTAGTGTGTGCAATACGATGCAAACTGCATCAAGGATAACATTTAAAAAAACCNCTCGTACAAAGCGATACAAGATAAAATATCATAGGGTTAGATTAAAAATATACAAATCATGATTCAAATTTTATAATAGTACATGATATTTAAAAGAAAATTATATGAAGTGTGCACTAAACATACAACTGCCTCGATGCACCATAGACATAAAACCACACTGATGCATCTTAATATAAAGAGTATCATCTCAACTTTAAATACAAACCTAGTGTGAAAATGTTTATTTTAAACATATAGTTAGTAGTGAAAACTAAACATAGCAATGCACCAATGCACCAATGCACAACTCTAACATGTGCAATGAAGTATGTTTAAATATTAAACATCTCAAACCACACTGATGCATCTTAATATAAGGAGTATCATCTCAACTTTAAATACAAACCTAGTGTGAAAATGTTTATTTTAAACATATAGTTAATAGTGAAAACTAAACATAGCAATGCACCAATGCACAACTCGAACATGTGCAATGAAGTATGTTTAAATATTTTTAAAAAAATCTCAATTATACACCCCCTATCTATAAATGAAAAATACTTCAAGATACAAGGCACACTATAATAAAGTAAAATAAAAAAATGTCAAACCAAATTTTCATTTTACTATCTTGGAGTGCTTCACACACATTCAAGCATCGATGCTTCTAATACCCTATGAGTGTCCCATTGTTTAGAGCTATGGAATTGTTGGATTTCACTAGTGCTCCTTTTCTATAGTGAAATTTATTTGTTTACTTTTTTTTTTCCATGAAAACCATGCCTTCGTGATAAAACTATACCTTAATTTATAGTTTCACTCATTTAATTTTTCAATTTAGCATTTCAATTCTCTTTTAATTTCATAATTTTGAAAAAATTCCCCATACGATATTATTTATGTTCATGCATCTATGGTTTGTGCATTGCACCTCTTAGCAATGTTCCATATCATTCTAAGCACATCAATTTGAATATGATTTGCATGTGAATTCATTATGTTATCAAATGCAATAAGGAATGTAATGGATCACCATTATAGGTGTGCCATATCCACTCATGCACACTACACAATTATGGTAGCAACACCAAGCGACGATGGTGCACATCTGGATGATTTAATACAATTCCACAATGTTATTTTATTAATTTAGTGTACCATCGTGCTACCCTATCCGAGTGGCGCACCCCCATTCAATTTGTTATTTTTGTAAAACATAAGACACATTGTTATGTAATAGTAACACCTTCATTGGTGCTACTTTGGATGAGTAAGTACACCATTAATGATGCTTTGATTTCCTATTGGTGCATTGAATAACATACAAAATGTGAAGCACTCTTTGGTGCATTGAGTAGGAATAGTGGCACCATGTACTAGTGCTACATGTTAATTTATGCACACCAGTATTTAGATAACAATATGTTATTCTATTAGGGTGACACACTTTGATAACAAAGTTTTGTATTTGTATCACATGTAGTGCATTATTGTATAATAACATCATTTTTATTGGTGTTATCGTGGATGACTAAGTGTACTATGAACAATTCTTATGACCTGAATTTATTAGAGAAAAAAATGAAAGAAGAAATATAACAAAGAACATTCATACAAATATATTGCAGATAGTAGAGTAATACAATGAAAACCCAATTTTTATTAATGGATAAAATAATAAAATATCGTAGAACACAAACTAACTAGAATGGTGGTAGCTTATCTCTCAGAAGAGATGTGTCGACTACACTCATTCACAAAAAGCCATTACAAGGGGCCGAAAGAATGGCCTTTTAACACAAAGGAAGAACCCTAAAGTTCCAAAACCCTAACCCTAGGAGGAGAAGGTGACCCAGTTCCACTCAAGCATATTAATTTACTTCATTTTGCATATAAATAAAAAATAAACTGAAGTTCATAAAAAAAAACATTATTGTTCTAGAATATTTTGAAATTGTAATTTAATTTAAACATTTTAGAAATTGTGATTTAGTTTTAGATTTAAAAAAAAAAAATATTGAATTTAGGATTGATCGAGGGACTAAATAGATAGTAGTGGTGGCACCCGTTTCATAAAATAAAAAGTGATAAATAAAGTAGAAATTAGAAAATGGAGTAAATTTCTATATGTTCCACTATACTCAAGTAATGTCATTCATGTATTGCTACACTGAATACAAGTTCTTTAGTCATGCCATAGTTTGTTAATACTAGAATATGGTTCTTAAACCCATAGCAACATGCATGAGAAAACATAATAGAATTAAATTCCAATACATCCTTTAGAAAATTATCCCCATTTTTAGATTCTAACTAGCACTACAACATTTTGTTTGTCTGGAACATGCACTAGAATTAAAATGCTTGGAACATGCACAACAACATTTTGTTTGCATCATAATGATTATCCTTGGAACACATGCATGGAGATACATGATGATAGTTTTGTTTGTTTAGATTTAAAAACGTAATATTTATTACTCATATTCAAATATGTAAAATCACGACAAATTCTCCTCACATTCTAAGAGCTTGCGTGCTTGGCATGTTTTTCTGGTTGAATGTTCATAGTAGAGTGCATAAACACTTTGTTATCACCATTTATTTGTACACCTAGAATAAAAGGCTAAGCCTTATTAATATGCATCATCATAGTACATTAATATGCATCATCATAGTACATGTATCCCTTGATCATAATCACTTTCACACCATTTTCCCTTACATAAGTTAGGAAAACATTTTTCCTAATGTTATTTTCACTTAATTAAAGTCACAATCCTCTTTTATGACTTATTTCCTTCTTTGTTTTATTTAAATAAAAAGAAAAATCAATTAGTAAATAAGAATTGGTTTGGTCATACTATATATTTTATTATTTTGACCATATAAAGGATAACCACTATTTTTCCTATAAAATAAAGAGATCCATTCCATTTCCAAAGAGTTTTTCCCTTGAAAGTACTGAAATGTTGCCAAAATTTCCACTGAATTTTTAGCTCCATTTTTCATTGTTAATTTCAGCCTAGAGGAGAAGCCTAGCTATTTTTCTACACATCTGAGAAAGAAGAAGAACCCTCCCACAAAGGGGCCACCAGGAGATTCTCATCTTCATCGGTCTCTTCACATGTGTATTGTTATGTACTCTGGTTATTAGGCATTATATCATATTGATTTTTTACATCTCTTGTTGTTCATGTATTTTTTTTATGTTGCATGCCTTTTTTATTGCAGAATAACATAGGTCTAAAGACATTTACATAATAGAAAACTAGGGTTTCTTGTTTTCTAACCCACTTTTTTTTATATCTTTGACACAACCACAAAGTTTTTATATATGCTCACCCTTGCTACATATTTGCATCAATAGAATGGTGACTCCAACGACGATTTGAGTTTTACTCATGATCCTTGGTTGTGAGTGTGGTAAAAAAAAATTACTACCATTTTTTATTGGTTTTGTTGAGTTTTTTTAAGGGTTTTCACCTTCTTATAGTTTTTTGTCCGTTTTCATAGGTTACATGTGCCAAAAATCCACTCAGGAAACCCTCAAGTTGAAGCCACAACTCTTATCA
>SNQJ01S0074592.1:8065-20022 GCA_010110895.2 Picea sitchensis | reverse complement strand
GTATGAATGAGTTTCTTGGCTTACTTACTAATAATGATGGTTATTTGTTATGAATGTGTGGACCATGTTTCTTTTCCCTTGTATCATAAAATATTTTAACTTCGGGATGAAGTTTCCTGAAGGGTGGGTGTATGTAACAACCCTAGTTAAATAGTTGCTTAAGGTTATCAAGAATGGTTAATTAAATAATTAATTGTCCTAATGTGTATTAGTTAAGTAATGATTAACTATTAATAATATTAATTAATTAATTAATTATTGTTTAATATACATTGATTAATTAATTAATTGATTACTTAACACATTTAATGAAATAGGATCCTAATGATTATTTATTAATTGTTTATATCTGTTGATTAATTAATACACATTAAAGGTTAGGTAATAAATGGAGGGATAAGGTAATAAGTGGAGGGATAAGGTAATAAATGGAGGGATAAGGTGGGTGACATTAAAGGAGGGTAAGAGTCGATGAAGGGAGAGGGATATGACTGGGCAGAGGCCTTCGGGAAAGGATTATGAAAATTTGGGAAGGGAGCATTATTGCAGGAGAGGACTGTATTTTCTGAGGGATATTTTCTGGTTTGGGAGTTTGGGTGAAGGGTTGCAGGGGGCACCAGGTTGCTGGGAGTTTTGGGCTCAGGGGCCAGGAATCCTCACGGAATCCTGGAGCTAGGGAGTCGTATAGGTTGCTCCTAGCTGGCTGGGTGGTTAGTCGGTTTTGGGCAGGGTTTGGTCAGAGCATCAGGCGGAGTTTTGGGCAAAGAAATAGAGAGGACAACCGGATATTGGGATAATAGCATCAGCCAAAGGTATCTGTATTCATGAATTTGCTGGGTTATGGGGTTGTTATGTAATTTATTAAATTGTTGTTCATAAATTTAAATTTATGCTGCTTATATGCTGAATGAAATTGCTTATTTCTTATGTTGAATAGTCTTAATGTTTAAATTTACAAAAAAATTTAGGCTTTGTTAAACAAGGTTCTTACACGTATGCAAAAGTTACGGCCCTAGGAAATTTAAATACAAAATTGCACCAACTTACCTATAGGGCCCACATAACTTTTGGTGTTTCACCTTCTAGGGTTAGGTTTTTGAATGTATAGGGTTTTGGCATTCATGAGTAATATCAAAAGGGCCTATGGAGCCTCATTGTAATCCATTTTGCTCAGACGGATGCACATAACAACCACATCTCTTCTCAGAGATATCTACCACCATTCGAGCAATTTTTAGTTCTGCAATTTTACAGTTTCAGCCTATTTCATTATTTAATAGAAGATATTGTTCACTGGATATTTGTGTTATTATCCATATCTATGTGTTTATTGTATTCAGTTTATTAATCAGTTCGTTCCACTCCTAAATCCATATCAATGGTATCAAAGAAGTCTACTCTTCATTTATTTTTCTTCGTGCATGTCCTCGACAAGTTCTGGGTACAAGAAGTTAGGACTCAAACTAATCGAGCCATTACCAGATTGGTCGCGCCGAGCCCGACAAAAAACCATGGGAGACGAAAAGAAAGATTATGGAGCATGATATCCTATTAAAATGATTCTCGAGAAATCCCTCGCGTGACAAAAGAATGAAATGATGGAAAAATTCACGCAAATCCTTCGATGACTTCCCACAGGATAAGCATATTCATCAAGCATCCATGCAACCCCCTTCAAGTTACAGGTAAATTTTGATATTCCATTATTTGAAGGATTGATAGATGCAAATTCTATAGATAAATGGTTGAATATGCTTGAGGGATATTTTTCGGTCCACAATTTTTCTAATAGGGAAAAGATCACTTTTGCACTCCTCGAGGTCATTCTCCATGTTAAAGACTGGTGGTATACTTACTCTGAGAAAAGGGTCGTGGAGGAATATATGATATTTGTGGTGGAGCCTACATGGGATTCCTTCTGGGATGCCATTAAAGAAAAATACTACCCTATTGGAAGCTACGAGGACCAGTACACTAGATGGGCCACCTTACTTCAAGAAAGATACCAGACAGTACCATATTTCACCAATATTTTCCATACCCTATGCACCAAATTGGGTATCAAAGACTCTGAGTGTCATCTGATGCTCAAATACCATGGATATTTGCATAGATACATTCAGACAGAAATGGAGTTCCTGGACATTGCCTCTTTGGGCACAGCTTATAGATACGTTGTCAAGATCGGGCATAAATTTAAGCAGAAACAGAGAGAGTTTGGATCTGCAAACCCCTCACAGCCGAAACAGGGCAAAGGCATCCCCAACCCAAACAAGGGACCAAGTCGAGATGGATGCCCTTAGGACAACCATTCCAAGACACAACACAAGAAGAGCAATGATAATATGAAGAAGGACACGTGAAAATGGTGTGAGTACCATAAAATTCCTTGGCACAACACCGAAGAATGTCACTCCAAATAGTCCCTCATGGCCGAGATGAAGGCTTCCAAGTCAGAGGCCGGTCTGATTCTGAGTCAAATTAGGAAGGAGGGAAGTAGATTATTAGTTTTGAACCAAGTGCCATTGTCGCTACAACCAAAATCTGGCCAAGTGAACCAAAAGAACCAGAGGAACGGGAATGCCTCTTTCACTCGTAGATGTGGGTCACGGGGGCTTCTATTCATTTCATTATCGAAAGAGGTAGTCAGAAGAACATAATTTTAGCAGATATCGTCAAGCAGTTGGACCTTCCAATGATACCACACCCACAACCCTACACCATCGGTTAGCTTTGCCAAGGAAGAGATCTCTGTGTTAGCCAACAATGTCATTTTCCCTACGACATCAAGCCTTTCAAAGATGAGGTATTGTGTGATATTTCTCCTCTTGAGGTATTGTGTGATATTTCTCCTCTTGAATTTTGTGATGTTATTTTAGGACAACCATATTTGTGGAAGTGTCATTCTTTGTATGAGTCTAGACCCCATAGTGTCATTATTACTTTGGGTAGACAATTATACAAGATCCCAGAGGTAGCACCACCTACTGTTATTTATTTAATCTCTGTTAAGCAATGCAGTAAGGTCATTTCACAGACTGAGAAGTTAATCTTCTTTGTGATCCATGCTCATAGTAAGCAGAAGGTCATCTCCACATCTGTGGCCTCTACACATCGCCTCTCTTCGCAATATAAGTAAGTGGACAGGATCGTGGAAGAATACAGAGACATATTCTCCTCACCTATAGGGGTATCAACATATTTCCAAGTCAAGCATACAATTGATCTAACCCTCGACGCACCTCTACCTAATGGACCAGTCTATCGATGCTCGTTGATGGAGAATGATGAAATCAGGCATTAGATCTGAGATATTCTTCAAAAGGGGCACATTGGACCCAACTCCTCCCCTTACGTAACCCGATTGTACTGGTGTAGAAGAAGGATGGGACTTAGCGACTCTGCATTGATTACAGATCCTTAAACAAAATCATAGTCAGGAACCGCTACCCCATTCCTAGGATTGATGACCTTCTTGACCAACTCAAGGGGGAAAAGTTCTTCAACAAGATTGACCTAAAGTCTGGCTACCACCAGGTTCCCATCAAACCAACTAATGTATGGAAGACAACCTTCAAGTCTAAAGAAGGTCTCTACAAATGGCTCGTCATGCCCTTTGGATTTACAAATGCACCAACCACTTTCATGAGGTCGATGGATGATTTATTGAGACCCTTCACCAAGTCCTTTTTGGTGGTATATTTGGATGAAATCCTTATCTTCAGCAGAATGTGGGAAGAACACATGCGACATATTCAACAAGTTTTGAGCACTCTGTGGCAACACAAGCTGTAAGACAACTTGAAAAAATGCTCTTTTGGCATGAATAGGGTCCAATACCTGGGCTACATTGTTGATGGGCATGGGATACATGTTGGTATAGCTAGATCCAAGTCATCTATGACTGGCTAGCCCCAACCACACTAACCGAGCTTCGAAGCTTTCTGGGGCTAGCCAAATTCTACCAATAGTTCATGTTGGGATTCTCCCATATTGCATGGGCCCTCAGCGAGGTGACCAAGGGCATTGGTAGGGCCAAGTTCGTGTGTGGGAAGGAGCAACAACGAGCATTCAATGATCTGAAGCATCACTTGTGCTCAACTCCGGTACTCTCCTCTCTCAATCTGCAACAACAATTTGAGACTGAGATTGATGCATCTGACTATGTTGTGGGTGTAGTTCTCACTCAACATGGGCATCTGGTGGCATACCATAGTGAGACACTCTCTGATAATTTCTGGAAATACCCCACCTATGACAAGGAAATTTATTCCATTGTACAATCCTGTCATCAATGGAAACATTACATTATCGGGAAAGAGATGATCATCCACACTGATCGCAAGCCTCTGTAGTTCATACAGACACAGGGGAAATTACAGAACGACCACCATCAAAAGTGGTCCACCTACCTACAACAATTTCATCCCAACATCAAGTACAAGACATGTATCTCCAATTGTGTCACTGACTTCCTTTGTCGGCCCCATGTAGATTCACTCACCACTATGCTCCATTCCTGTGGACATGAAGCCTCTAAGTGGCCCCAACGTTATCGACAAGACCTGGACTTCGCCACCACATATCAGCTCTTGGGTATAGGCACAAATGTCATTGATTTTCACATTCAGGACAGACTCTTATGCCAGTTGGTCCATCTCTGTGTTCCTACAAGCGAGCGTGCAAATATGATTTGGTAATCCCAATACAATCAGGTGGCAGTACATTTTGGCGTAGAGAAAACTATGGTCGTTCTTCAGAAACATTTTTGTTGGCCAAAACTTCGACAAGACGTCAACAAGTATATTAGATCTTGCATTGCATATGACATTTCCAAGCCAACCATCAAGAAGAAAGGATTATATACCCCTCTTTCGATTCCCAAGAAGCCTTGGGAATCCATCTCAATGGATTACATGTTTGGCTTGTCATCCACCAAGCAAGGAAATGACTATGTGTTTGTGGTCATTGATAAGTTTTCAAAGATGACCATCCTCACAGCCTATAAGAAGAATTTAACAATGGAAGATACTTCCAAGCTCTTCTTTGAATGGGTGTGGGTCCACTTTGGGATACCATAGACCATCATCTCCGACCGAGGCAACAGGTTCCTCAACACCTTCTAGTCGATTCTATGGTATCTGTTGGACACTAATTTCACAAAATCCACTGCTTTCCACCCCCAAACCGATGGCCAAACAAAATTCGTCAATCGGATGATTTTGAACATCCTGTGCATGTACAATTCTAAGCATACACATACATGGAATGAGAGTCTCCCCTATATCCAACACAGTTACAACATGGCTCTCCATAGTTCCACCAGCCATAGCCCATTTCAGGTGGGTCTGAGATTCCAACCCTTGGGACCTATTGATGTTGCACTCCCTCTTTCCACTGCACCGACAGACTCTTCCCTTGATCAGTATGTGATTGAAAAATCCACTAGATTCATTGAGAGGATTCAACACATCCGCCAACAGGTCCACAATATTTTGTAGAAATCCAATGATAAGTACAAGAAATGCCATGATCAACACAGGGTACCACACCAGTTTCAAGTTGGTGACAAAGTCTGGTTACATCTACAAAAGGAGGGTCTCATCGAGCCCCATTGGAAGATTTTCCCACTTCTTTATGGGCCTTACACTATCACCAAGGTTGTGGGTAGCAATTATTTTGAGCTCAACACTCCACCCTTCCTTGGTTTGCATCCAGTATTCAATGTGGATCTCCTTCGACCATATTTTCCACCATTGTTGGACACTTATGAGATCGCAGAATAGTTGACACCGACAGAGCTCAACCCTGACTGCATGGAACAAGCATCCACTGATCAAATCATGGACACATAGGTCAAGGGAACTCACCAATAGTGGATCCATCTTTATCGGGTTGTCAAGGGAGGGAAACTCCTACACCAAGGCAAGTGGCTCACCTGGGGCCAAATCCAACAGAATTTTCCTCACCTGATGGGGGAAATCAATGTAATGGAGACCATTGCTTCCTAATAGGGGAGGATTGATCCAGGTGGATATTGGTGGCCACCCACATATTCCAACTGGCTCCTCGTGTCCGTTTTTGTTCATCACGTTCTTCTATACTACTTTGTAATTGTGGGGTATACACTTATGGGGATATCTAAAGCCCCACACATCCTTCAGGTGGATACGGGTGGCCTCTCATCTAATCCAACTGGCTTATTTTGTATGTTTTCATGTTAGCACATCTTGTTGTACTTCCAGGGCCGGTTTGGGGCCCTAAACGTTGTTTTTTTGGCTCGTCGTATTCCAACTGTAGATGAAGTCAGAGTTTGACAGTGAAATGTGTATTTCTCTGAAAGACCTTTCCAACAGGATATTACGCACCTAAAACATAGTTTGTATGTAAAATTTACAGCCCTAGGAAGTTGACGTACCAAATTGTACCAACTTACCTATAGGGCCCACATGACTTTTTGTGTTTCACCTTCTAGGGTTAGGTTTTTGGATGTCTAGGGTTTTGGAATTCGTGAGTAATATCAAAAGGGCCTATGGAGCCTCATTGTAATCCATTCTGCTCAGACGGATGCATGTAGTAGCCACATCTCTTCTCATAGATAGCTACCACCATTCGAGTAAGTTTCAGTTCTACAGTTTTACAGCTTCAACATTTTTCATTATTTAATAGAAGATATTGTTCATTGGATATTTGTGTTATTCTCCATATCTATGTGTTTATTGCATTCAGTCTATTTATCAGTTTGTTCCGCTCCTAAATCTGAATCATCAGCTTGCATCAAAATATGGGATCTCATTGAATATACCACATGACGAAGAAGGTAGCCCAGTTTTATCCCACCCAATAGTTTTTGGCCAGTTAACAAGGTATGGAGGAATTCAAGGAGATCGAAGCCAAGTGTGAGGTTGAAGTTAGAGACATATAACTATTACAGCGTGGACATATCCAAATATTTTTGACAAAAGTGGTACAACTTCTTTGTTGGAGTCTGTCTTCCCAAAATTAGAAAAACACATTAAAAGGTCCAGGCAGGAAAATTCAACGTCAAGTCTTCCTAGAGATCAACACAATGTGATAGATAGAGAATTTGCATGGAATTATCACTAGTATACACTTCAAGGAGACCAATCTCAATGGTGGATTGAGAATTGGTCGGGATTGACTCATCTAGGTGAACATAATCCAACTGATGGAGAACATGAAGGGAATCCCAATAGTGTGGTATACAGGGACAATGGTTGGAACAAGGGCCATAAGTGGCACACAAAGCACACATTTAATTGGTGTGCAAGGACTTAATATGATTGGTCGAAGACTCAATAAGATAGGTTTCCATAGTGGGTATGGAGGAATCAAGTTTTAAGTCTTTGGCATTGTAAAGTTCCTTAAGCTCATGTAGCCTTGGACAATTGAAGGTAGTGTGGCCAATGATATCGGATATGGCACATGGTGGTATGGGCTTAGATGCAGTGGTTTGGGTGTCCTTGGTTTGTTTGGAAGATTTGGTTCTCCATTTGACTTTGAATTTCCCCCCCTTGTCAACTCATTTTCCTTTTAGAGTTTGTGAAGGTGGAGCCTGCATAGGTCAATATTGGGCCTATGAAGGTTGAGGTGTAGGTTATGCAGGTGTCCAGGGAATACCAATGTGCATAGGTATAGTTTGCACAGGGTTTGAAGACAAATATGTTCTAGGTGTAGAGGTTGAAAGAGAGGTGGGAGGTGGATCCAAATAGCACACTAGAAACCCTAGGGTGAGGGAAGCCATAACCAGGGTACTGACGATCCCATGAGATGGGAACAAGAAAGGCACATGGTCAAAGGGATAGTGTTGATGTGGCCATTACATCCTTGGTGGAGGCATGGAGGATGCAGTTGTGGTAGGTCCAATAGAAGGTTGTAGGTTTGGGTCTGTTGGTCCATTGCTGCATGACACCATGCAAACATTAGACGAACTAGGTGCAGTAACTTCCGAAGGTGGTCCATAGTATGCACCTAAGAAGCTAGAGTTCTTATAGACTCATGGGTTAATTTTGTTGATGGGAGTAGTGGTTTGGTCCCCTCCTAAGGAAGAAACCACATTGTTAAGATGAATTTGGGCCTGAGGGTTGTGATATGCCAGTTGATCAATGGTAACAAGTTTACCATTATGGGGGGAAATCATCTTTTGAAACACTGACAAGGCCACGACCTTCATGTAATACATGAAGATACATCCTAACAAGAGGATGTAGTCCAAAGCGACATCTATGACCTTAACATTGATGTGAACTTATTTTCCCCCTAGCTTCATGTTATAGTTCTAGTAAAGGACCTAGGGTTGGGAAGGTCGACCATCGTACACTTGGAAGGAGATTGAATATGGGAGGGTGGGAGAACCCATCTACTACCAGACCTAAGAAAACATGACACATGTGGATGCACCTTCATCAACAATACATCGACGGATGTATTTGTTGATGGTCATAGGGATCTGTAAGGAAACAAAAGAGGGAAAGTGGAAGGGATCAACTTGATCACTATCGAAGGTGATCATGCAATCATTTATAGGATCAACAACTCGTAAGGCAGCAGGAAAAGCCTTCTTTTTTGCGGGGGCACGTCTGAAGGACCCCAAGGGATGACATGGTGGTGGGGGGCCTGGGCCAAGTCATTGACGATGTTATAATGATGGGTTTCCTTCCCATGAAGGTTGACTACATTCCACTGAATCAGAACCTTTTGAACCTTCAAAGGGATGTTGGTGTATTAACAAGGAATCAATAAAGTCCCCAGGGTGGAAAAAGGTGGATCGGAGGGCATATTCAGTTGTGCCTCTAGGGTCATACTGTACTAACGGGATCGAGTAGTGAGATTCACATCGGCTGAATAAAAAAAAAGAATATGGTAAGTTCCATTTCCATATGGGTGAGGAACGTGGGAGGGGGGACATAAGTGGACACCAACCTTTGGGCTGGGAAAAGGTTTTGCAACACAATCAGTTGCAATGAGAATGGAGGGGAAGGTTGGGAATTGGCTCACTGAGTATCCTGAGAGGCTTCCCAAATTCAACACGTGATGAAGGAGAGGACACTCATGAGTGTAATTTCCATAGAAACTGGAACAATCATAAGGTTTTTTGGTGTGAAGGGGTTGGTTCTTCCCCTACTTGGGCATTGTTTTTGTTCCTTGGCTTTGGTTGGGGTCAGGATGGTTTCCCCCAGTGTTTGGGGTTGGGTTCTGGGTTCACTGGGGTCCCTGATTTTGGTTGTTTTGCTTCCCCTTCCTCTTGGTATGGTTTGGAGTAAGGGGATCATTCTGTTAGGAATACACTTGTTCTTGGGAAGGAGGTGCAAGCAGACTAACATGGGTAGGGGGAACACCTACGGATGGGGAAGATGTGGTTGGTGGTGGACCAAGAAAAGGGTAATAAGGTTTGGTGGTAACCCCATAAGAGGGTTTTCCACATGGATGACCCTGACCATGGTGATGGGGATGGACATGTGGTGTAGGGTAGCATGTACTCGTGCACATATGAGATGAGGAATGTGATGGTACCAAGGGCAGGGTCGAGCATCTATAAGGAGTGGGGGACCACCATAAGGAGGGGTTGATCCACTAGGTCCAGGTGGTGAGGGCGGTGCACATGTCAGAGAGATAGAGTCGATGAGGCCATCAACTGCATGCGAGATGCATGGAGTGGATGAGTCACCTAATTGAGAATGAGGGGTATCATGGAGCATGGTATAAATATACCTAGAATGAGCGTAGATCAAGTCATACTGTCGGGCCTTCTGGATGGCCTCTTCCTCATCTTGAGGCAATGTCATGGTGACATCCTTAGCGATGGGAGGAAGGAGGGACTTCAAGAATATGTTATCGAGCTTATCTTTGCACAAGCCACACTGTCTGTTCCACTCATGGATGTGGTCTAAGATATGAGTGGAAGTGGTTTAGTGACATGTGGTAAGGATCTCAATCCCCAGGTCATGGCGAATAGGTCTTTGGAAAAAGGTGAGGAACACCTTGGAAATGGATTCTAAGGTACAGTGAGAGTTCCCATGTTGGTCAATGTACCACTTTGCAGCGGCACCCATCAAGGTTCTTTCGAAAAGGAGGATTCTGACGAACTTCGATGAACACCATGGGTGGAAGCACATCACACAAGTGGACGGGTCTTCTCCTAACTTTCCCTCAAACTTAGGGATGTCATAGGGTAGTTTAGTAGGCATGAGAGGCTAGGTGGGTCATGATGGATGGGTTCATTTATTAATTGGTTAAGGTTTAATACTAAAACTGACCATGAAATGCAAGGATGTTGGGGTAGTTTAGGCCATGGGAGAACTAGGAGGAGATGGTCCGAGTGAAGGAGGTAAAGCATGAGATCTCAATGCACCAATACCTCACAACGGGGACAAGGGTTCAGAATTTGAGGAACTAGAACTAGAGTATGGGTCGAGGTGGGGGACCTTGCTTCGTCTAATGGAGATAAGAGCATGCCTTAAAGGGAACTCAGGACAAAGGCCTTTCAACCTACAATATTTTATCTTTGGGGGAACAATGGTATTTAAAGGAAAATTTCAAAGTTGTGTTGTGTTTTGGTGTTGTTATAAATTTGTTGATGTTTGGTTTGAATGTTGTAGTTAAATTGTTGATGTAAAAAGAAATGTTGAAAAATGAAAAATTTAAAAGAAAGTGCATAAAATAACTTACTACTTGTTGACGATCCAAACTGGCTCGTTTAATTAGATGAGGGAAAACACCCAACGATAGGTCCCAATTAGACCACTCTCATTTGAGATAGCATTTCCAACCAGATTTTGGCATGGTTACCGATCTAACTAATATACTAACTAAATATGAATCTGAGAACCGGAGGTTCTCAGATGAATTAATAACAATCCTAACTAAATATTTATAAGCTAAGATGATTGATTACATACCTAATATGCAGATTCTAATCTACTTTAAACTAATCTATCATGATTAGGAGCAAGCTAAAAGGTGAGTACATTAGAAGATTTGTATTAGTTGTATAGAAGAAATTCATATAGCAAGAAATATTAAAGCTTGACAAATTAACGAGTTATAACCAACATAATTGATTGATAAACCGAATCACAAGGTTGTTGTACTCAAAATGAAGAATAATGGTGACTGTAAATAGAAGAATGTTAATTCCAAAGAAATTCATGAACCAACATCCATAAACTACAGAATAAAACATGCATAAATTTTAGTAATCACATTCATACACATTGACACCATCATTTTCATAAATGTCTCATGTTATTTATTCATCTGAAAGTAATAATATCAATCATCTTTAAAAAGAACCAAAAGATCTTTCCCTTTTACATTCATCTCATTTATAAAAGGACTACGGAAGCCCTTCACATTCCTTATCTTCCGAACTGTCAGGATCATGAAGCGATGCTTCAGTTTCCTTTCCCAATTAGGACATTAACATAATTACAGTAAAATGATTGCTTTGCAAAATTTTGGTTACAATGAGATTATCAAGAGGGTCTCGATGGTTGCAATTTCACATCTATGAACGCCTTCGAGATTTTTAAGTCTTCGAGTATGGAATCCACTCGATATAGTTGCATTTTTTCTAGGTTTGCCTTTCTTTTGCACATGGGTATGATGACTTATGTCCTCAAGCTTTGTTCAACACGTTGCATGGAATCCTTTGTCAATGCAATCATTTTGGAGGGTTGGATTACTCTTGTCTCTATAACCTACACACTGATTTTTTCAATTGCTTCGATGGATTTCAGACTGAGGTTTCTTTTGGTATCCTTGTCTTCGACCATTGTTTGTGTCAATGAATACTTATCAATATCCCTTAGGGAGTCCATATCAAACTATAAGAGTATAATGTTTGTCGATCTCCATATTTATGTGCTAGATGTAGTGATCTACTCTTGAGTCTTTAGGACATTTGTAATTGTTTCCATTCTTGCATCCAAGAGTCA
>SNQJ01S0074591.1:25047-37298 GCA_010110895.2 Picea sitchensis | reverse complement strand
GCTTATGCATGATGTAGTCACTCTAGGCTATTAATTTATGTATTTCTAAAATTTGTTATTTGATAATATATGGTTTATGCATAATGTAGTCACTCTAGGTTATTAATTTATATATTTTTAAAACACATGTAACTAATTTTTTTTGTTTGTTGTTTGATAATGTATGGCTTATACATGATGTAGTCTTTTCTACTTGTACACATATATTTTATGTTAAATACATTTTCATAATAATTTTAAGTTTAATTTTAGGTTTATAGTTAAAAAAAAAAAACCTCATACAAAATTTACTTGATTCTCATTAAAAAAATGATAATAAGCAAGTGGATCGAGAAGAAGTGGATTGAGGTTACTAGGTATGAAATAGATTTTTCTTTGGTAGTTGAATTTGACATATTGGTACAAAGTGGATGGTAAAATACACATGCAATGAATTCATGGTTTTTCTAAGAGAAAATTGTAACTAAAAAATTTACTTGATAGACAAGGTTGATGTTGAAGTCATAGTCTAAACGTTTTAGCTATTTTTTTCAGGGACATTTGTCTAAAACTTGGCAAAAAAATGTTAGATTCCTAGATTTGAGTGATTATTTTTGTATAATCTGAGTGTTCAAAGGGTTTTTCAGCATGTTGAATCCATTTCTGCATTCAAAATTATATTTTAAACAACAAAAAATAATAATTTCGTGTAAATTTATATCACCAAATTCTGCCCAAAAAAAACCATTTCGTAGAATAATTAACACAGTCAAATTTCAATCCGATAAAAAAAAACCATTTGGTAGAATAATTAGCCAACGCCGTTGGGGTTGAAGAATGCACAAGATGTTAGAGGCGCGGGAATCGGTCGAAAGACCATGTCGGTAGAGATCGAAATCCTCGAAATTGCTCGGACAGAATCTTGGTCAATAACTATATGGCCGTAATGAAGCGCAATCTTCGTCAATAACTGTATGGCCAATAATGAAACGCAATCTTCGTCAATAACTGTATGGCCAATAATGAAGCGATTGTCTAAAAAATTTTCACTTAACGTAGTCTAAACGTTTTATTTTTGGTTTTTAAAGCAGATTTTCTCTAAACGTTTTATTTTTGGTTTTTAAAGCAGATTTTCCTATCAAGTTTGAAAGCAGCTTGGAACCAACAACTCCACATATTGGAATTATCTATTGTGGTTTCACAAGTCTTACTTTTTGTTTATCTGAGCATACGGAAAAAAAGTAAAGACTGTTGACTTGAAAATGAAACAAGAAAACACAGAAAATATATTGCGTTTCCAAAAGGTAAGATGGCCACTTTGAGATGTGGTTATCACTGTCAAAAATAGTGAGTGTATACTGTTGTGGGTCTTATCAATACTATTTACCGCTAGGGTAAAGGAGGCATCAGATGGCAAGACTATCCATGAACATGGCCAAATCGCAGAGACGGAAACGCCTTGCACAAATCGCTCGTACAGAATCTTGGTCAATAACTATATTGACAGTGATGAAGCGCTCGTCAAAGATATGGCCGTAATGAAGCGCAATCTTCGCCAATAATGAAGCGCAATCTTCGTCAATAACTATATGGCCGTAATGAAGCGCAATCTTCGCCAATAATGAAGCGCAATCTTCGTCAATAACTATATGGCCGTAATGAAGCGCAATCTTCGTCAATAACGATATTGACAGTGATGAAGCGGTCGTCAAAGATATGGCCGTAATGCAGCGCAATCTTCGCCAATAATGAAGCGCAGTCTTCGGTAATAATGAAGCGATTGTCAAAGATATTTTTACCATTGGTTTTTTTTGGCATATTTTCTTTCCGTCGTTTGATTACAAATTATTTATTTATTTATTTTATTGTTGGAACTAAATATATTATTTTTTATATAATTAAAAAACCCGTATATTTCATGATGTTATTGGATAATAGATTTGAGGTATTATTATCAGTTTAGCTATTCCCAATGAATTATATGTTGCTATATCCAAAGTTTTTAACATTTAGAGTATTTTTGAATTTGTAGTATTCATATTGAAATGTTTAGATATCCAAAGTTTTTGGCAATTACAATTCATTGACTTTATATTAGTTTTTAGTTTGACTGCAATTTTTTGTATTTTTTATACAATCCATATATGTCATGATCTCGTTGGATAATAGATTTGAGGTCTGTGTTTTTGAATTTTTACCATTCACATTGAAATGTTTGGATATCCAAAGTTTTGAGCATGGATAGTCACTTTTCATATTACTTTGTCCTCGAGTAACTATTGTTTATTATTATTATTATTGTTATTTTTTAATTTATTATTGTTATTATTGCTATTTTTTTTCCTAATTTTCTTTATTGTTGTGTGTTTCGATATTCTTTTTCATTGTTGCGTACGTAGTATTAAATGTTTGCACAGCGCGACGCCCTTCGACGGTTCTGACAGCCTTAAGTGTTTACCTAACATGCCTCACAACCTTAAATGTTTATTCTACAGTTGTGTTACAATACAATTTACTTCCATTTTTTGATACAGCGTTGTCTGCAGTAAATTTGGGCAATATTGTTTTTCATCGACATTACTGCTTCATTGGTTGATGCTTTTTCGTTGGTTGGTTCGATGTTGATTCTTGTTGTTTGATTCAACTTTGCAAAGTTGAAGTCCTGCACCTGCAGTTGGACCTCTTCGTGGTTGTTCATTGGTTTGTTGTTCTTCAACTTTGCAAGCAGTTGGACCTGTTGATCCGGATTTTATGAGCAGAACAAAATGAATACAGATTATTAACAGATGCTTAACACAGAATAACAAAGATACAATAAAATTGACTTTCTATTCAATAAGGAAATAAGCTGAAACTGTAAAATGCAACGGAAAACAAGCTTGTTGGAATGGTGGTGGCTTATCTTTGAGAAGAGATGTGACGACTATGCTCATTCGCAAGAAGATGATTACAATGAGGCTCTCAAGGCCTTTTTTCAATAAAAAAGAGTTTCAAAAATCCTAAACATCCAAAAACCTAACCCTAGGAGATGAAGCGCCAAAAAGTCATGTGGGCCCCGTTTGGGTAAGTCAGTACATCAACTTCCAGGGGTCGTAACTTTTGCATACGATCTCCGTTTTAGGCGTACGATAGCCCATTGGAAAGATCTATCCGAGGCTCGACCATAATGTGCTGAGAAATCAACTCTCCCGATCTGAGACAATGGTTTGTGGGATTCTAAAATGACCCGGAATCATTCAAAGAAGAGCTTGGCAGTGGCTTCTGTTGTGATACTCTTCTTGCAGGCAACCAGAATCGCCATTTTAGAAAAGTGATCAATAACCATAAAAACACAGTCATTTCCCTGCTTGGTGGACGGGAGGCCCGACATGTAGTCCATTGAGATGGATTCCCATGGCCTGTCAGGAGTAGGAAGAGGGGTGTAGAAGCCTTGTTTCTTAGTGGTCGGTTTGGCAATAGCACAGACAGTGCAAGACTTGATATACTTGCTGACCTCCTGTCGAAGTTCCGGCTAGTAGAAATGTTTTTGTAGCATCACCACTGTCTTTTCGACGCCGAAGTGTCCTGCCACCCGACTGTAGTGGGCTTCCCAGATCAGCTTTGCTCGCTCGCTTGATGGAACACAGATATGGCCTAGACGACACAACAACCCATCCTGAAGATAGAAATTATCGACAAATGCCTTTGCACCCAACAGTTGGTAGGTGGTGGCAAACTCTGGGTCAGTCTCATAGAGTTCGGGCCATCCAGAGGTCTCATGGTCACAAGAGTCTAGCACTGTGGTGAGTGTCACAACTGGTGGTCTGCTGAGGAAATCAACGATGCGATTGGTGCTTCCTGTTTTATACTTGATGTTGAGGTGGAATTGCTGCAAGTATGTGGACCACTTTTGATGGCGGTCATTCTGCAATTTTCCTTATGATCAGTGTGGATGACGGTCATTCTGCATGAACTACAGTGGCTTATGATCAGTGTGGATGATTGTCTCCTTCCGAAGAATGTAAAGTCTCCACTGGCGACAAGCTTGCACAATGGAGTACATTTCTTTGTCGTAAGTAGGGTACTTACTGACAACATCTGATAGTGTCTCACTATGATAGGCCACGGGGTGGCCGTGCTGAGTGAGAACGACACCCACAACATAGTCGGAAGCATATGTCTCAATCTCAAAGGGTTGTTGCAGGTCTGGTAGTTAAAGTACTGGGGCTGAGCACAAGCATTGCTTCAAATCATCGAACGCTTGTTGTTGGGACTGACCCCACACAAATTTCTCCTTACCACCACCCCTGGTTATTTGGCTGAGGGCCCATGCAATATGGGAGAATCCCAACACGAACCTGCGATAGAAATTGGCAAGGCCCAAGAAGCTCCAAAGCTTAGTGAGTGTGGTTGGGGTCGGATATTCACGGATGACTTGGATCTTGGCTGGATCCACATGTACACCATGTTTATCAACGATGTAGCCCAGGTAATGGACCCTGTCCATGCTAAAGGAGCATTTTTCCAAGTTGGCGTATAGCTTGTGTTGTCGCAGGGTGTGCAAAACTTGCTGAATATTCTGCAAGTGTTCGACCCAAGTTTTGTTGTAAATGAGAATGTCATCCAGATACACCACTACAAAAGTATTGGTGAATGGTCGCAGGATATCGTTCATCATCCTCATGAAAGTGGCAGGAGCATTTGTCAAACCAAAGGGCATGAACAACCATTCAAAAAGGCCTTCCTTTGACTTGAAGGCGGTCTTCCATACATCTGTCTGTTCTATTGAGACCTACTGGTAGCCAGACTTCAGGTCAATCTTACTGAAGTATTTGGCCCCCGTGAGTTGATCAAGGAGGTCGTTGATTTGAGGAATCAGGTACCGGTTTCTGACTATGATTTTATTCAGAGCCCGGTAATCAATGCAGAGTCGCCAGGTTCCATCTTTCTTCTGTACCAGCATGATTGGACTCCTGCAAGGTGATGAGCTGGGACGGATGTGTCCCTTTTGGAGTAATTCTTAGATATGTCGCTTGATCTCCTCATTCTCTAACAGAGGGCGGCGATAGACTGGCCCATTGGGCAACGGTGCACCGGGGGTCAGATCGATGAGGTGCTTGACCTGACAGTGCAGAGGTACCCCGGTAGGTGGGGAGAAGATATCTGAGTATTCTTCCATGACCTTATCTACTTGATTCTGCTATGTGGAGAGGTTGGCCGCAAAGACCCTGGATGTGGCTGTGATGTTTCACTCATTCTGAGAGCGAATCATGAAGAAGACAAACTTCCCCGTATGAGAGATGACCTTCCCGCATTGCTTAGTAGAGGCTAAGGAAATAACACTAGGTGGGATAGCCTCGGGTATCCTGTACAATTTCTTGTTCAAAGTAATAATAACACTATGGGGCCTAGACTCATATACAACATGGCGTTTCCATAAATAAGGTTGGCCCAAAAGAACATCACTAACTTTGAGAGGAGCAACATCACACAATACCTCGTCTTTGAAGGGCTTGATGTTGTACGAAAGTCGACACTCTTGGCTGAAGTGGATATCGCTTCCTTGGCGGAGCCATCCAATGGTGTAGGGTTGTGGGTGTGGCGTTGTCAGTAGGGCCAGCCGCTTGACGACCTCTGCTGAGATGAGGTTCTTCTGGCTACCGCTATCAATGATGAAGTGCAGCGGGGTGTCTTTTACCCACATCTGTGAATGGAAGAGGCACTCTCCTTCTTCTAGCTCATCTGGTTCACCATGTTGGAGCTTGGTGGTAGCAACGGTGGCACTGGGTTCCACGTCAATTATCCGTCTTACCCTTTCTGGTTCTGAATCAGAGTCAGAACCCACATCTGATTCAAAGGCTTTCACTTCGGCCACCAACGACTACTTTGAGCGGCATTCAATAGTGTTATGCCAAGGGCTCTTATGGAAGTCGCACCATTTCTTGGTATCTTTCTTTGTCTTTCCGGTGTCCTTCTTTGCTTGCGGCTTGGAGTGGTTGTCCTGATACTATCCATCTTTGCTTTGTATTTTGTTCTGTGGGTTGGGCCTGCCCTTTTCTGTCTTTTGTTGTGAGGGGTTCCCCATCCCAAATTGTCGCATCTTTTGTTTGAGCTTCTGCTCGATTTTGACGGCATATCGGTAGACCGCGCCCAAGGATGAGAAGTCCAGAAATTATATTTCAGTCTAGATGTATCTATGTAGAGTACCAGATGTCACTCAGAATCTTTGATACTTAGCTTGCTGTGCAAGGAATGGAAGATATTTGTGAAATCTGGCACTGCTTGGTCTCTTTCTTGTCGTAGTGTGGTCCATTTGGTATACAAGTCATTATAACTTCCAACAAGGTAGTATTGTTCCTTAATATCCTCTCTGAAGGATTCTCAGGTGGCCATAACTGTAAATAATGAGGGTTCCTCTGTTTCCTTTTGCTCACAAAAAGTTTCCCACCAATCTTTGACATGGGGAACGACTTTGAGGAGTGCAAAAGTAATCTTTTCTCTATTCAAAAAGTTATGGACAAAAAAATACCCTTCTAGTAGATTCAACCACTTTTCTACAACATTTGCGTCTATCTGACCTTAAAATATAGGAATATTGAAGTTTATTTGTAACTTGAAGGGGGTGGCTCCTCCTCTCAAAGAAGATGCATCGCCTGTTGGTAGCCGCCGAAGGATTTGCACGAAACTATCCATCATCTCGTTCCTCTGTTGCGTGAGGGATTACTCAATCAACAGTTTGAAAGGATCTCCTGTTCCGTCATATTTATTTTCTCCTGCCATGAGAGGTCGCTTGGGTGTGCAAGAGATTTTTTCCTCGAGAGAAACAAGCTCAAGACCCAACTCTTTGTACTCCGACCTCGTTGGGGACATACATTAAGACGACAAGGAGAAGACCACTCAGATACCACTGATCTAGATTTTATGAGCAGAACGAAATGAATACAGATTATTAACAGATTCTTAACACAGAATAACAGAGATATCGTAAAACTAGTTTTCTATTCAATAAGGAAATAAGCTGAAACTGTAAAATGCAGTGGAAAACAAGCTTGTTGGAATGGTTGTGGCTTATTTTTGAGAAGAGATGTGACAGCTGCACTCATTCGAAAGAAGATGATTATAGTGAGGCTCTCAAGGACTTTTTTTCAATAAACAAGAGTTTCAAAAACCCTAAACATCCAAAAACCTAATCCTAGGAGATGAAGCGCCAAAAGTCATGTGGGCCCCGTTTGGATAAGTCAGTACATCAACTTCCCAGGGTCGTAACATTTTCATACGATCTTTGTTTTAGGCGTACGATATCCCATTGGAAATATATATCCGAGGAATGCAACAGTTTCGATTGCAACATACCCATAAAAACGTCATTTAGGGCCTCAAAACGGCTCTGGAAGTTTAGGACCCGAAAAACTGCTAAAAATAGTAAAATACCAAAATTGCCAGAAAGCTATTTTGAGCTAGCTGAAAAAGGTGGGTGGCCATCGATATCCACTTGGATCACTTGTTGTTGTTGTTTGAAGGTTTTTGAGCTGCGCTTCTGTCATCCCTCGTTGACGGGTAAGTTTATGTGCCATGGTTTCATTGTTATTTCTTGTTTGATGCTTTGTATTTGCAACTTGCAAGCAAGAATTTTCAATACTAGGTGTCCCTACCTCGCAGCCATGTTGCAGAACATCTTTCTGTGTGGCTGCTACACCCAAAATCTTTTTCTTGTTCTTGAACGTCAATGTTCTATACAAAACCTGCCTTTGTCGCAGTTGTGGAACATCTTTTTGTCTGGCTGCTACACCCAAAATCTTTTCCTTGTTATAGAACCCGCCTTTGTTGCAGCTGTGGTGAGATATAAAAAAGAAAACTGCTCATTTTCCCTACCCCTGAAAGCCATACGTTTGGAGCGTTTTTCCCCAATATTCTCCTCATATTATCTGTTCCTGGAAACCATACGTTTCATGCATTTTTCTTGGTCTGTTCCCTTCCAAACGTCTTGTTCCGCTTTGAATGTCGATGCTGGACACAGAACCCATATCTGTCACAGTTACAATGACATATAAAAAAGAAAACCTGATGTTCTCCTCTTATTTTATGTTCTTGGAAACCATGCGTTTGGTGCATTTTTCCTAGGTTGTTCCCTTCCAATCACATATGCCAACTTCCAGTTTCTAGATATCGTGCCATAGTTGTTTCCAAAATACAATGCAAAGGGTTTTAGAAAACGAGTTTGGAGTTGTCACAGGGGAAAACATATGCCAGGGTAAAATTCATCCACTTGTTGCCTTTGTCTGGTGCTTTGTGTCTTGAAAAACATCTTTTGGCTCTGGAAATCTTGTAGGATGCATGCCAAGAATAGGTTCAAAAATGATATACCTTGAATACTCGGTCTTTGTGCTCAGCAAATTTAGAGTGTTATTTATTTGCGTTGTCTATTCTGTTTGGTTCATTGTTCACTGTACTTTTGTTTGCTTGTCATATGCTGTGGCGATTAGGGAGGATTGAATTTGACAAAAAAAAGGCTGGAGGATAGATAGAGGAATTGGTATGCAATTCCGCACTTGTAATTTTTTATTTGTCTTTTATTTTGTTTTTTTTCGGTCTTTTTTTTTTAATTTATTTTCTTTGTTTGCATATAAATTGAATATAGGTAAGAAACATCTTGAAAATCACAATTTAAGAGATGAAAAAAGTAATAGATGTTGAGTCCTACAAAATAGATACAGACTCCATTGTTCATGACAACATCGACCTGATATTGCATACCAATGGGATTTTTAGATTGGATGCATTCTCGTATACTGTACGGGATTGCCTTTTCGATGCATTTCAGGTTCTATTGCATTTATGTTATTCCTCAACCAACCTGCACAATGGATTGATAGATTATTTCTTGGACTGTTCAAAAAATGGTGACGCTGAGGCATTGGAGTCGTATGAATACAAATTGGCATCTGACTTTCTTTGGCAGTTGCATGGAATACATGATGTCACTACGTATTTTTCAAAGATGTGGTTGTTTGTATCTGCAATTCTGCCTGCACATAAGAGGTAACTTTGGGGAGATACATTTTGTATACGGTGGTTGTCTAAGTGGCTCAATATATCAATTGGAATGTGGTCATTGATGAGAAAAACAAGATATCTTCTATTTAACAGAACTGCATCCAGCGATCCATATTGCATCTTGTTCCACGATGCCAATCCTGTCAGTGGTCATTATGAACCACTACTGTATAGAAAATTATCCATATGCAATCTTGCAGGACCTCATATTTACTTGTCCCTCATTTGCAAAGACCTTGAATCGTAGTGGAAACGAATTATGCATCGTGTACAGTGCCATGGCTTGCAGATAGCAACAACTATTGCATCTAGCTGTGGAGATAGTCCGTTCAATGCAATTTTCTATTCGGTTGCAACAGAGTTCGATGTGCAGTCGCTGCAGCTTTACACTATGCAATCCTTTTGCAATGCAATTATAGGTGGCAACCAACAGGATTTTAGCTGTTTGCATCAACACCTTTCCCCATATCTCCTAGAAAATATGTCGGAAATTGGAAGTTGGCAAGAATACCTTGTAAACATGGCACTGCCATATGAAAAAGGAAATGTAGAGGGTGGCAGATTCTGTTTGCAATGGCTATGTATCATATTCAAAGTAAATATCCAAGTCTGGTCAACCCTACCAGATGACAGTGTCCATTCCTGGTGCACTAATTCAAACTACGATCGAACAATTGACATGATCTCACTGAAAATAGATATGCCACATATCCATTATCAACCTTTGATGGGAAATACCACTAGTTCAGGGTCCACTGCCCATGCCACCCAAACCACATCGAATGTGCATACCCGTAGCATGTTATTTAATGAGAATGAAACCCGTCCTAGTTGTGATGAGGCCATACAGGGCTTAAAAAAAAACGTAGACTAACTTACGACAACTTGAAAAAGGTCATCCGTGGAACTTGTCCCAGTTGTGATCAGACCATAGAGGGATTAAACAAAAGATGTAGACTAACTTATCACAACTTGAAAAAGGTCATACGTGAGAGGGAAAAATGCATTGATGGTATGGGAAATAAAACTGTTTTAGGGTCTAGTGTCAATGCCATCCAAACCACATTGAATCTACATAAGCGTCATATGGTATTTAATTAGAATGAAACTCATCCCAGTTGCCATGAGGTCATCTTGCCCTTGAACAAAAAATGTAGACTAAGTTATCACAACTTAAAAAAGGTCATACGTGAGAGAAAAAAATACATTACTACGCTTCCTTCTAGACAAAAACTAACATATCACAACCTAAAAAAAATTGTTCGTGCACAACACAAGAGAAAAAGGTATGATCACATATCCCACAGTGGTGATGGCACTATCCGAGAGGAAGAAATCACATTTTGTGGGCTAGAACCAACAACATGCACTGCTACCAATGAAAACCAACAAACACTTTCTACGCATACTTATGTATGGAACAAAGATGCAAGAAAAACCTATGTGAAACAAATCAAAGACACTCCTTCAATTGCATGTGAAATTTGTGATCAATTGAATTTTGCAAAAAACACTAAGTCTTTGACGCCTGATTTGGAAGAAGAATACGTCCACTTGACACTAAATGATAAAACATTTTCCAGTGACAAAATTTGTCTTCCATGCAAACGATCGCTTGAAAATGGAAAATTGCCACATTTTGCAATGCCTGACCAAATAAGATGTAATACACCACTACTAGATGTAAGTGAGCTTACAGAGCTTGAAGAGAGACTTGTGTCTCTAAAAATTGCATTTACACAAATCATACCCTGTGGATATAAACGACCCCAAATGGGCTTAAAAAGATCAATTATTAATGTGCATGTCCAATTAAATGTTGTGCAAAAGGCCTTGCCACAATTCATTAGCGATACAATGACAATTGTTGTGGCTCTCAAAAGATGCTTGCAATACAAGAATGCATATCAGACAGGTAAAATGTGTGTGCATGTTTTCATGAAAGCATTAAAAGAATTATGTTCTAGGGCCCTGTACAAAGAAAAAAACATTTGTATAAATGAGAACCGGAACAATGTTCTCGGAAAAGGGGATGACAGCTCTGCACTGACTTTTGAAATTGCTAGTGAATTTGATACAAGCGATGAATCGAAGACTAAAACACTTGTTGAGACATTGGTACATGGATTCATTGATTCACAACGCATTCGTGACTTGCAAGACAAGATTGTCGAAATTGCACCTACTGAGGGGCAATGTCCACTTGGAATCTTCAAGGACAAATTTGCTGAGGAAATGAACTTCACAACACTGTTCTATGGATATCCATGTCCCAATGACGTTACAAAATGATTCTTTTCATAAATAGTTTGATGGGAGATGCTACATTCAAGCAATGACTTCTCTTGTCACATAACAAATTTGTTTTTCAAAACAATGCACATAATAATAGAGCAAGTGTTGTCTTGCATGTGGGTGCGAATAAGAAAAGGCTAGCTATAAGGAAGAAAGATGTTGGTCAAAGATGTCAAGTACAAAGTAAACCTTGAAAAAATCCTGAAATCTGATATTGGATACATAGATTTCAAAAACATTCGCATCTCTCCTGACTATTTGCAACAAAACAAGAAACCTATTTTTGCAATGATCCGACAATTGGGCCACCAACATTTTTCATCACATTTACAAGTGCAGAGCATCACTGGGATCCATTGGTGGCTACAGTATATGACTTGCATACGAGCAATAAACAAAAAAAACAGACAGATACAATGGAAAATGATAGCATTGACTACCTCATAAGAAAAGACCCAGTGACATGTACTCGCTGCTATAGACATAGAATAAATGCTTTGAAACAATTGTTGGATTACTGAGAGGGGGGTGGATCGGTAATAGAGCAATTTAATCCTTTTTAACCAAATAATCCAAGTGTTATGTCAATGTAGCATTATCATCCAATAATGAGCAATGAACAAATGAACAATCATACACATACACAGTACCCTAGTGTTTTATATGGAAACCCAAAGCGAGAGAAAACCACAGAATGTTTTTTCTTATATGTATTGAAGAATTACATTCATTGGAAGCACCAACTTCCTTTGTTTTCCAGCTGCAACTGGAAGGAGGCTCCAACCCCCTAGTTTCTCAGGTTACAACCTTAGGGAAGCTCCAACTCCCCAATTATCTGGCCACAACCAGAAGGAGGCTACAACCTCCTATGTTCTTCGGCTACAACCAGAAGGTGGCTACAACCACTTGTCCTTGCCCTGTCCAACCACCCTGAAGTAGAAGTA
>SNQJ01S0074590.1:61484-82811 GCA_010110895.2 Picea sitchensis | reverse complement strand
GTAGCTATGATGACCTGCAGATTATATGGGAGAGAGGACACCACACATTTTTTTCCTTCAGTGGGTGCCTCTAATCCATTCAGTCGCCGAAGGCTGTTCCTTCGATTGGGCTAAACTATTGTCTGATAGTTTGACCAGTCGAGTTACAGAGTATCGAGAGTAGAAGGAGAGCGGAAATATCGCTTCATTCTTTATGTCCGCGTATATCATGGACGCTGTGTGTATTCTGATGCCTTTTCCCTTAATGAGTTGGAGCTGGACTCCATTGGAGGCTGAGCCCATCCACGTCTACCATTCAAAGTTGTGGGAAGACAAAGCTTCAGATTTTGTATATGAAATCTTTAACTAGGTAATGGTACTGTTTCACGTCACTATCTTCGGCCACCTGCCACCCAGGATCTCAGACAATATTGTGGTAAATCTGAGCAGTATAGCCGATTGGTACGTGGAAGCAGAATTTTCATATCTCAGGGTTTTCGGTGCTTCTGTTCCTCTGCATGCCTTACCATTATTCATACCCAATAGGGTGGCTTGTCGTGAGATTTCTAGGCAAACCATAATCGGTGGCGTAATCAAGGAACTTAAGGGATATTCTAAGAAGGTATGGCCACCTTTTCCTATTCATTTAAATTCCTATTCTTTGTTAGATTTCGGGTATGCTAAAGCTGAGGCAGTAGCCCTGGAAGACCTGAAATTAGTTCATGTCGAATTCAAGAAGCACGATCCACAGAGGGTCGTAAGTAATCACTTAGCCAGTTGCGGGCTTAAAAGGTTCGAGCACGAAAATCTTCCCTCGGATGACATTTTCTGAGGCACGAGATCTTATGTCGAGGTTTTGGCTCGGATACAAGCCCTAGCGCCTGAAGAGAGGGCCGATGTTTTAAAATTCCAAGAACATCGACAGATTGTCTTCCCCCAGTATTGCGGGGTGAGAATCCAATAATAGCAGAGGTGCAGCAAAAAGAAGCCGAAGGATCCAAAGATTCAACACCCAGACAAGAAGAACACCAGGACAAGGAAAAGCCAACTGGGAGCACGAAACCAGAAATGAAAACTCCCGATCCACCGAAAAAGCCGAATCCAGTTGCCACTCCAGGCCAATCAGCTAAGCAAATCGGAAATCCCATCACCTCCATTACTCCCTTACAGTCAACTCAAGGGAACATAGACGTAGGGTGGATTTTCAATGAAGAATTGAGACCTATAAGGATGGAAGAGCTCCCTCCAAATGAGTTCTTTTTTGATAAAAAGAGAAAAGTTGTGGTAAAAAGAGAATTCTATCAAGAAGCAGGATCAATGACCAAAAAATTTAAGGTGTTGACTGATGGGAAAGATATGAAGAAAGAAGATTTTGCGACAGAAATAGCCGAAACATTAGGGGTGTTTGCTACGACAAACCAATTTTCAATCGAGGTTTTAAAAAATCAGCTGAAGCGAAAAAATCGCCTCATCAAAACCTTAGAAGCTAAACTAGCCACAACAGAGGAAGCTATCAAGGACCAGGCGAACACATGAATAGAACAAGCAAGCATGGCCGATAAAAAGAAAATTGAGCTGCTCAAAGCTAAGCTCGAACAAGCAGAGATGGTAGCTCAGACCAGTCAAATACAGGTAGGCCAACAAAGAGACTTGATAGGGCAGCTACAGGTTAGATTAGAGTTTGTTGAAAGCCAGGTTATAAATATCGGGATATTCTAGTCCTAGGCTATGAAGATTCGGAGCAGAGTTTCTGTAGCCCAACGAAGTTTACTTGCCAAGGTAAATACGATTCGGGACAACTGCTTATTTATTGATCAAGTATTGGAAAACTTATCTGTCAGAGAGAGAGAAGATGGAGCAGCTCAGGTCGCATTTCAAGAGGCTGTAATAGCTACAACAAACAAGGGACCGACAAATAGTTCCGAGTTTTCCATTTCGGAACAGACCCGAGGTAATATTTTGTTGAAAGAATGGGAACGCAGCATAGTAGAAGGCAAATTGCAAGCCAAGAGGGTAAGGAAATCCTATGAAGAGGCCTTTGGTTCTATAGATGGAAATCTGTTAGGCATTGATAGTGAGAGCAATGTTGAGACACTGAACCAAATGAATATAGTGAAATTCTCGCTTGATATAAATGAGAAAGAAGAAAGAGATTCATCCGAAATCTCACAAATAACTCTGGCAGACATAGTTCAAATAGATAAATGGATTATTAAACCAAGTGTGCGATTGTGCACTATAGACACCCTAGACTGACAGATGGAAGAAAGGTTACCACAATTAGTCAGATATTGTTATATTTTTTAGGCCAATTGTCAAGCGGAACCTTCTAGGTTGATATCTCAGCTGGTGGAAAAATGTGTCACTTGTACCGAGCATGCAAAGGGGCAGGCTTCTGGTACCAAATAAAAGCAGAGATAAAGAAATGAAACGATTGATCTCATTCTTGTTGTAACTAAAAATCCTGGAATGATTGAGATTCCATCATATGTAAATTTGTATAAATATACAATAGATGGAATGAACAAAGGGCTAGACCTTTTTGGGTCGATTGTAATAGAGATTTTCTCCCTTGAGAGTTAATACAATGCAAATCCAAAGATTCTGGATTCTGTCAGGACTGTGTTATGAGTTTGTTTCCTGGTATTTCATATTCAATTTCATTCCATATATGTATCTGATGAATGTTTCGCTATAATTTAGTACAACCTCTACTATAGTGAATTAATTTTAGTTGTCTATATTGTTTACCATTTTTCCTCTGTATCGGCTATCAGCAGGTATAAGACCAGTGAACATTTTAGATTTATATATATTTTTTATGCTTCATCAGGTTATTTCTTTATCTTTTTCTTCCTCTATTTACAAGTGAGATTCTCTCTTGATAGGAGCCTTATATGATAGACAACTTAATGTTTTCTTACACCTCATACACATTTATTAAAATATAACTCAGTTACAGGAAAGAGCCTTTGGTTTGCACCCTATTTCCACTACCGGAGCTATAAACTCTCCTTTATACGATCGAAATCGAGACAACATCTAAAAAAGTTTTGAGATTTTCTTATCATTCTGTTCCTCTATGACTGTCCCTATGACAAGATAGCCTAATATCGAACCTAGACTATCAGATCAAACACATATTGCCTTGAACCTTTTTGATACTATTATTAAAACAACCACTACCCGGGTAGAACTTGAACGTTCATGGGCAGTGATTGAAAGGGACATAAACATCCAGGAACAGTTGGAAGCTAGACAACAACCTAGAAATCAGCCCTAGATTCCCTTTCCGAAGGTTGACATTTCTTCCTTCTCTACCCCTTACTCACTTTCGGATGCCTAGAAACTATACTTCTAAGCCTTAAGTACAAACTCTGGAACAACACCCCCTTTCGAGGGAGGTCCTTTCGGACTATACCAAGCTTTTCTCGAAAGTGATCAAACCTTACACCAGACATAGGCTTGGTTAACACATCTGCAACCTACTCATTTGTGCCAACATAATGGAGCTTTATAGATCCTCTTTGCACCATATCATGAATGTAATGATATCGGATTTCTATGTGTTTTGACTTGTCATGGAACAAAGGATTCTCTGTCATTTTTATGCAACTATGGTTATAACATAGAATCACAGTTTCTTCCATATCTATATCAAATAGACCCGTCAACAACTTCTGAAGCCATATGTCTTCACAACTGGCGGAACATGTCGTAATGTATTCTTCTTATGTCGTGCTGAGAGAAATAATTGATTCCTTCCTACTCTGCCATGAGATCATGACTAACCCTAGACTGAAACTACATCCCGAGGTTCTCTTTCTATAAGAGACACTTCCATCCCAATCTGAATCGGTATAACCACTCAGTATGAAGTCATGATCAACATTATAACTGAGACCAAAATCCAATGTACCTTTAAGGTATATCATCACATATTTTGCAACAACAAGGTGAACATGTCTAGGTTATACCATAAATTGACTCAAGGTGTTCACAACAAAACATACATATGGCATGTTATTCATCAGATACATTAATGATCCAATGATATGTCTGTACAACGTGGCATCAACCAATTCCGACGAAGTATCAACCATGATCTTCAGCTTTGTTTCCATGGGTGTATTCATGGATTTACACTCCAACATATCAAATCTCTTCAGTATTTCAACTGCATACTTCCCTTGGTTAGGGAAGATTTTCTATGGGCTCTACCAAACCTCAAGACCTAAGAAATAATGCATTAGGCCTAGGTCTTTCATCTCAAATTCTGTAGTGAGCTTCTTCTTACAATTAGTGATGAGATTTTATTCTTCGGTTAATAATAATTCATATACATACAACAAAAATATAACAGGTTCATCATTAATAACCTTGAAGTAAAGGTTAGAATCATCTTTACTCTTGGTAAATCCCAAGCTCGTCAGGAAATTGTCAATTATTCCATACCAAGCTCTAGGAGCTTGCTTCAATCCGTACAGAGCCTTCTTCAACTTGAAGACATGTGTCTTTCTATCTTCAACCTCAAACCCTTGAGGTTGTTCTATGTACACTTCTTCTTCAATGACACCATTTAATAAAGTTGTTTCCACATCCATATAGTGTAACTTCCACTTCATCTTAGCTGCAAGGGCTATGATGGTTTTGATAGAAGTGTATATGGTTGCAGGAGAAAACATCCCTTCATAATCAATGCCTTCCTTTTGGGAAAATCCACGAGCTACAAACCTTGCTTTATATTTCCCAATACTTCCATCAGCAGCATGTTTTATCTTGTATAGCCATTTGGAAGATACCACATCTTTTCTCTTCGGTCTGGGAACTATTTCCCATACATCATTCTTTATAATGGATTGGTATTCTTCTGTCATGGCATCTTCACATTATTTCTTTTGAATGGCTTCTTCAAAGCAAGTATGCTCCTTCTCTAAGAGATCACACATCAAAGCCATATAACTAGAGAATGGATTGGGTTTCTTAACTTGTCTCATGGTACCTTCTGGGGTACCATACTTCTCTCCATCTTGAATAAGTTCCCTCGCCCATGCTGAATTTATCTTGTGAGAGATAGTCATCTGGGGAGGTTCTTGGGATTCTAACATATCATGATCTTAATGAATCTCATCATCAGGGGAAATTGTGAATTATCTTACTCGTTCTGCAACTCTAGGAGCTACAGGCTCTTCTTCATATACTTCTTCAAGATGGCATCTTCTTGATTTATTGAGTGTTGCATATTCATCAAAGGTTACATCTCTACTGAGTTCAATGTGATGGTAACCTAGTATATAAATTATGAAGGCCTTTGAGACCTCATAGTATCCAACAAATATTCCCTTATTTCCTGAAGGGTCTAGCTTGGTTCTCTTCTCTTTCAGAATGTGTACAAACACTGGATCCAACACTGAGCAATGTGCCTCTCTCTTCATTCTTCTCCCAACTGCAACTACCAAACTTGTGCACTTGATGAGTGAATGAGTGAGTGAACAAATGAGGTGTTGGCCTCCTTTATTTATACTAGCTGGAAGGTGCTAGAAAGGTGTCTCTTCACTAGGCATGGACACCTTCTTTTCTTAGTGGTTAAACCACTTTAATTGGGCCCGGGGGCGACTTCTTGGTTAGAATAATATAGTTAGGGTTTGACCAATCCACAAAAGGGGATTTGGTCAATTACAATGCCCGACATGATCAATACACAAAAGGGGATTGATCTAATTAATACTGACTCAAGAATAAATAGAATACTCTTTGCAATTACAATATTTCAACACTCCCCCTTAACAAGAAGGGTATTCTACAACATCGCTAGGAGAGAGAGAGAGGGAAACAACATCAATAGTATCAGGAACACTAACTGGCATATCTATAATTCATCGGAATTTTTTCTCATCATCAGTATCCTCATCCACAACAAGGAGCTGGAATGGCGTCATCATCATCTGCATCAATATGGATTAGTATAACACTAATACATCATCATAATAAATAACAACACAAGGTTGATACAACATCAACAACAACAACATCACAACACAAAGGCTGGAGCATCATCAACATCAAGGCTAAGCTGGAAATCTTCAGCATGAAGCTGTCATCACATAAACATCAACACGAAGCTATCATCACATCAACATCAACATGAAGCTAGAAATATTCAGCACAAGTCAGGCATCACATCAACATCAGCACGAGGATGGAAATCTTCAGCACAAGGCTAGCATCACATCAACATCAACACAAGGCTAGAATCATCAGCACAAGGCTGGCATCACATCAACATCAGCACGAGGCGTGAAATATTCAGCACAAGGCTGGCATAAATACTACTCCCCCTTTCGAGAGAGGTCCTTTCAGACTATACCAAGTTTGTCTATAAAGTTCTCAAACTTTACAATAGAGAGAGGCTTGGTTAACACATCTGCAATCTACTCATATGTGCCAACATAATGGAGCTTTATATCTCCTCTCTGCACCATATCACGAATGTAGTGATATTGGATTTCTATGTGTTTTGACTTGTCATGGAACAGAGGGTTCTCTGTCATTTTTATGCAACTCTGGTTATCACATAGAATCACGGTTGCTTCCATCTCAAGATCAAATGGACCTGTCAACAATTTCCGAAGCCATATGGATTCACAACTGGTAGAACATGCAACAATGTATTCTACTTCTGTCGTGCGGAGATAAATACTTGATTGCTTCCTACTATGCCATGAGATCATGGCTGACCCCAGACTGAAACAACATCTTGAGCTGCTCTTTCTGTCATAGACACTTCCAGCCCAATATGAATCGATATAACCACTCAGTCTGAAGTCATGATCTCCATTATAAATGAGACCAAAATCCAACATACCTTTAAAGTATCTCATCACATGTTTTGCAGCAACAAGGTGAACACGTCTGGGTTCTACCAAAAATTGACTCAAGGTGTTCACAGCAAAACATATATTTGGCCTGGTATTCATTAGATACATTAATGATCCAATGATCTGTTTGTACAACATGGCATCAACCAATTCTGACAAAGTATCAACCAGGAGCTTCAACTTTGTTTACATGGGTGTATTCATGGATTTACACTCCAACATATCAAATCTCTTCAGTATTTCAACTGCATACTTCCCTTGGTCAAGGAAGATCTTCTCTGGGCTCTGCCAAACCTCAAGACCTAAGAAATAGTGCATTAGGCCTAGGTCTTTCATCTCAAATTATGTAGCAAGCTTCTTCTTACAATCAGTGATGATATTTTCTTCTCCAGTTAAGAATAAGTCATCTACATACAATAGAAATATAATAGGCTCATCATTCATAACCTTGAAGTAAAGGTTAGAATAATATTTACTCTTGGTAAAGCCCAAGCTCGTTAGGAAATTGTCAATTCTTCCATACCAAGCTCTAGGATCTTGATTCAATCCATACAGAGCCTTCTTCAACTTGCAGACATGTGTCTTTATATCTTCAACCTCAAACCCTTGAGGTTGTTCTATGTACACTTATTCTTCAATGACACCATTTAAGAAAGTTGTTTTCACATCCATTTGGTGTAACTTCCACTTCATCTTAGTTGCAAGGGCTATGCTGGTTCTGATAGAAGTGTATCTGGATACAAGAGAAAATGTCTCTTCTAATCAGTGCCTTCCTTTTGGGAAAATCCACGAGCTACAAACCTTGCTTTATATTTCTGAATACTTCCATCAGTAGCATGTTTTATCTTGTATATCCATTTGGAAGATACCACACCTTTGTTCTTCAGTTTGGGAACTATTTCCCATATATCATTTTTTATAATGGATTGGTATTCTTCTTCCATGGCATCTTCCCATTCTTTCTTCCGAATGGCTTCTTCAAAGCAAGTAGGCTCCTTCTCTAAGAGACCACACATCAAATCCATATAACTAGAGAATGGATTGGGTTTCTTAACTTGTCTCATGATACCTTCCGGGGCACCATACTTCTCTCTATCTTGAATAAGTTCCCTCACCCAAGATGGATTTCTCTTGTGAGAGATCGTCATCTAGAGATGTTCTTGAGATTCTAACATATCATGATCTTCATGAAACTCATCATCAAGGGAAATTGTGACTTCTCTTATTGGTTCTGCAACTCTAGGAGCTACAAGCTCTTCTTCATATACTTCTTCAAGATGGAATCTTCTCGATTTCTTGAGTGTTGCATCTTCATCGAAGGTTACATCTCTGTTGATCTCAATGTGATGGTAAATTGGTATATAAATTTTGAAGGCCTTTGCAACCTCACAATATCCAAAAAATATTCCCTCCTTTCATGAAGGGTCTAGCTTGGTTCTCTTCTCTTTCAGAATGTGTACAAACACTGGACAACCAAATATCTTGAGATGGATTACTTCTGGCTTCTTTCCGGAGAACATTTCTTTGGGGGTTTTGAACCCAAGTGCACTATGGGATAAAAATTTTTGTACATACATTGTTGTCCTTGCTGCTTCTACCCATGAGTGCATTGGAAGATCTTGATCATGGATCATAGTCTTCACAACTTCCATTATAGTTATGTTCTCCCATTTTGCTACACCATTTTGTTGATGATTGTAGGGAGTGGTGAGCTTCCTCTTAATACCGACATCTTTACAAAAGTTTACAAACTCTTTTGAGGTGTATTCTCCTCCATTATATGACCTAAGTGTCTTGATCTTTCTTTCAGAGAGATTTTCTATCAAGGCTTTGAATTCCTTGAATTTTCCAAACACTTCATTTTTTGATTTCAAGAAGTAAACCCAAGTCTTGCGAGAATAGTCATCAATAAATGATACCTAGTATACATACCCACTAAAAGGTGCTCTCTTCGGCTTAGCTCTGAAACAATGTTAAGTTTTGAGCTATTATTAGGTTTCTTTTCAATTTACTAGATAACAATAACATAGGTAGGATCACTAAGAGAAACACAATCACAAGATACAAAAAATTTATTCTAAGAAACCCTCGTGGGGGAGAAAACCCAACAAAAACTTCCTTAATATAGATATCCAATACATTGCCAAGAAAATAAACCAAAACACTAGAGGATATCCAACACTGAGCAATGCGCCTCTCTCTTCCTTCTTCTCCCAACTGCAACTACCAAACTTGTGCACTTGATGAGTGAATGAGTGAGTGAACAAATGAGGCGCTAGCCTCCTTTATTTATACTAGTTGGAAGGTGTTGGAAAGGTGTCTCTTCACTGGGCAGGGCCGACTTCTCTTTTTAGTGGTTAAAACCACTTTAATGGCTGACTTCTTGATTATCATAATATAGTTAAGGTTTGACCAATCCATAAAAGGGGATTTCGTCAATTACAATGTCCGACGTGATCAATCCACAAAAGGGCATTGATATAATTAATAATGACTCAATAATAAATAGAATACTCTTTGCAGTTACAATATTTCAACAGTAACCTGTCCATGAGGGTGACATAGAATATATCTAGACGTGGCATTCCTCTAACATTCCAATCCAAGGGCTCTAGACCCACCACATGGTGTTCATCTAAGGGAAAGATCGAAGGGATTTGAACTCACCACGTGCCAAGAATCTAGTGGGCAGATTGAAGGGATCTGAACTTGCCACATGCCAAGCATTAAGTGGACAAGTCGAAGAGCACTTGTCACACCACGTGGCATGCATTCGACGACTAGATCAGAGAGCTCTTATATTTCCACGTGTCATGCATCCGATGGCTAGATCAGAGAGCTTTCATCTCGCCATGTGGCATGCATCAGACAACCAAATCGGAGGGCTCTCATCTCACCACATGGCATGCATCAGACGACCAGATTAGAGAGCTCTCATATTGCCACATGGCGTGCATCCGAAGGCCAGACCAAGGAGATCTCATCTTGCCACATGGTGTTCATCCGACTGCCAGATCGGAGAGCTCTCATCTCGCCATGCGGCGTGCATCTGATGGCTAGATCATAGAGCTCTCATCTCACCACATGGTGTGCATCTGACGACTATATCAGGGAGCTCTCATCTCACCACGTGTCATGCATTTGACATCCATATCAGAGAGATCTCATCTCGCCATGTGGCGTGCATCTGACAGCCAAATCGGAGAGCATCTCGCCACATGGTGTGCATCCGATGATCAGATCTGAGAGCTCTCATCGCCCCACGTGGCATGTATCCGATGGCCAGATCAAAGAACTCATCTCACCACATGGTTTTCATCCAACGTCCAGATCAGAGAGCTCATCTGGCCATGTGGCATACATTCGACGACCAGATTCGAAAACTATAGTCTCCCCATGTGGCATAAATCCAATGGCCAGATTTCGACAGCTCTGATCTCGTCGTGCGGGCTGAACCAACTTATAACTCTGTTACAAAGATTCAGGAAAATGTATTGTCGGGTATATTGCAATTTACTATGTTGCGTAGACAGTTATTTTGTTTTTGTATGCAATTTGGTGTAAAGTCATGTTGTCGAGGGCTTTTGTATGGGTAGTGGATTTCATGTGAATCTCTTGCCGAGGAAGAAGCTTCTTCTGCCATATTCTTGGGTCGAGAACTTCGAAACTCAATGTCTAGGGCAATGCGTGTGGTCATTTTGCAATCTACAACAGTTTCGCCGCCTACATTTGCATGATTTTTTCTTATTCCATAACAAGCCTCTTTCATTTCCAAGAAGAAATATTATCCATAGAGTTCAATATTCATCGTTTCAGTAATATTCACTACAGAAGTTTCAATACATATGATTTAAAATGCTTATGAGAGATGTGCTCACCAATACGGGCCTGAATCAAATCATTGCATAATACATCTGGTTCAAATCTCCGCAGAATACATATTGCAGAGTCAAATCATTGCATAATATTGGTCCGAAAATGGTTCGCCGCGGGATTGAAAATGGTTCACTGCAGAATCAAATATGTTTCATTGCAGGCTCATATTGCTACACAACTCACCGTAGAATCAAATTGTTGCACAACTGACTGCAATATCTAAGTATTTTGATCGATTAGAATCAAATATGGTTCAATGCAATGATAAAAAATGGTTCACCGAAGAATCAAACATCACGACTTTTTTCAAAGATTTTAATTTATACTATATGTCTAAAATTTTAAATGTAATCTTAAAATTTATTATTTTAAAAAATTATTATATTTAATAAAATTATTTTTAAAAGATATTAATCTATTGAGAAGTGTTTTTCACATTATATAAGGAAGAGGTGTTATTCCTTCCTACTTAACATTGAGTTGACTTTTGGCATTTAAGAAAAATATTAATAATAAAAAACTAGTTTAATGTTAACCATAAATAAAGTATATCAATGCCTACATTAAGTAAAATATTTGTAAGTTAGCTATATAGTTGCTTTCTACATCCTAGTGTAAAGGAGATGTGTAATTGATAGATAATTAATGATTAACATGGAGTTAAAACATGGCATTTCAAAAAAAATTCAATATTCACCTTTAATGAAATATTTGAATATCAAATTTTTTTTCTATATATAATATTTGAATATCAACACACTTTTTTTTCCAAGAAAAAATACTCGAAATTATATTAGTGATATAATTCCTTTACATCGCTTGCTCTGTTGAGCTTTTGTCAGAAATTACAGGGAGAAAATAACTCGCCAGTGAATAACAGATCTTGTTTCAAAATAAAACAAGCGATATATAACTGTCCAAACGGTGATATGGTCAGCAAGATGTCTGGATCTCTCTCGGACGCCGGATAGACAGTGAAGTATTGCACTCAGCCGGAGAGGGAACAATTCAATGAAGAGATACAAATCTCAGATGTAGCCGTCACCATTACCATAAAAGCTATGAAAAAACAAAGAAAATCTATGAAGAATCAGAGCACTCTTCCAGCTCTTTCAAACAGGTTTATACTGGTGATGGGACTTTCCAGACCATTTTCACAGTGGAAAATATGCAGTCTCCCCACCTCCCCGCTGAGGGCTCTTTTAGAAAGAGTATCAGCCACCTTGTTAAAAGTTCTGGAAAAATGCTGGAACTTGACACTGTTGAATTGCTTTGAGAGAGTCATCGTTTTATCCTTCCAACCTTCTATCTGGACTGAGTGGAGCTCGCTTTTGTGGTTGATCCAATCTATAATGATGCGAGAATCTCCAAGAATTAGAAGGTGTTCAAGCGACCATTGGGAGGCAAGTGCGAGTGCTGTCCATAAACCCAACAGTTCGGCTTTAGTATTAGTGCCCTCCCCACAGTTAATGAACCACTTAGTAATTCTCTTTTGATGGGTCTTGAAGAAACCACCAGCCCCGCAGCATAAGCCAGAAGAAGCAGCAGCTCCATTGAAGCACGCCAAAGAGTATCCATCAGACAAGGAGATCTCACAGCTCTTGGGAGCAAAAGTCTTGTTCGAGGGAGGTTTCCATTGAAAAGTGGCCCAAACTCTGTGTGCTACAGCCTGTATGGATGGTAGATGGCCTTCAAAGATCACATAATTTCTTTCTTTCCAGATCTGCCAGCAGATGTGTACAGCTAAGCACGGGGAAGCAGACTTTTGTGAGATGCAGTCTCTAAAGCAGGCCGAGAGCGTAGGACCTCTCCAGTCTACAGGTTGGGGAAAAGACTTGGTCAATAGAAGCCATACCTCTTTGGTGAAAAAACAATGAACCATGAGATGGTGCACGTCTTCAGATTCCAGTTTACAAAGGGGACAAATCCCAGGGCCCTCCCAGCCTCTATGTCTGAGAGCCTCCCAGGTAAGAATTTTCTCTTTTCCCGCCAGCCAGATAAAAAACTTTAACTTATGAGGAATCTGCCAATTCCAAATATGTCTAGTCCACGAGTAATCAGTCTGTAGATTCATCTGTAGCAGGTAGGCATAATAAATATTTTTGACAGTTGGGGAGCCCGTGGCATCACCCCCGGCCCAAAGCAATATATCTGGTTGATCAGTAAGAGTAATCCCGACGCCTTTGAGGGCCGATGTATATCTACTCCACTCTAATGCCAGCGGTCCATCGAGGGACAGGTAAGCGCTGTCCAGCCAATCATCTAGAAGGGAAGGGGCAGCCACCGGTCTCTTGGTTACCACCCGTACCAATCATCTAGGAAAGGGAAGGGCACCCACCTGGGCTCTTCTGCATTTGGATACAGATAGTATTCCAGTGCCTCCAACCGCGCGCAAAGTGATGGAGAGAGAAATGATTGGTCACCTAGACCAAGTATCTTATCTCGACCAATAAGAATTTTGGTCCCGTTACCAGGCTTCCACCTTATCCAGTGTAGAATAACTTGGGAGGACGCCACCAAGCCTTTCCAGTATGTAGATGCCCAAGGCTGAATAAGTGTCGGTTTTCTAAGCTACCTATAGGGATAGGATCCCGAAATATTTGGGCTTTAAATTAGTCGGCTCCGCATGCTACACGGAGATCTCTCCAAAAGGAGCTGGCCAGTAGAGCTGAATTGAAGATAGTGTGGAGCTTTAGTCCCCAGCCCCCTGCCTGCCGAGGCTTGGATAGCTCTTGCCAATTGCAAAGATGAAATCAGCGCTTGCTAGCTTGATCATTCCACAAGAAGTTGATGGATAGTCGCCGGAGGATCGAAGTAACCTTTGTTGGTAAACGCTCCAGTGACATCCAGTACACAACTAAGCCTTCCAAAACCGACTTAACCAGGATATATCGACCCCCTATTGACAACCATTTATTACACCAGAATTCGATTTTATTTTTGTAAAGTGCCACTAGCCATTGCCAGTCACAAGGAGAGGATGGTCCCAGTTTGAGATGATAACCAAGATAGGTGAAACCCTCACTTAGATTAATAAATGGAAGGGGGATGATGTCCTTTAAATGCTGTAATTCAGTATCAGAAATGCCCCAAAAATGAGCTGTGGATTTTGTATAATTTATGGTAAGTCCAGAAGCTAGACCGAACAGCTGAAGCGTATCCTTTATAACATACCATTCGCCCTGTTCAGCTTTTAGGAGAATTAGCACATCGTCACAAAACAAGAGATGGACAAGCTTGAAGTAATTAGAGAAATTAATGCCCACGAGATGCTGATCTTCAACTCTTTTGGCGAGAAGGAGACTGAGTCCTTGCATGATCAGGATAAAAAGAAAAGGGGAAAGTGGGCAGCCCTGACGGAGACCCCTCTCGCTTTTGAAAAAACTAGATGGCTCTCCGTTAATTAAAACCCCAATATTAGCATTAGTGACGCAGGAAAGAATCCACTGACTGAGCTGTTCTCCGAAGCCCACGGCAAAAAGGATTAATCTTAGGAACTCCTTAGCCGACGCTGTTGTCAAAAGCTTTCTTAAGGTCTAGTTTCAGGACAAGTGCTTTTAAATTTTTGTATTTGATACTATGTATGCATTCGTGGGCCATTGCAATTGCATCTTGTATCCTACGACCTTTTATAAAACCAAGCTGCTCTGCAGAAATACATCTTAGAAGGATAGGTTTTATTCTGTTAGATATAACTTTAGAAGCACCCAAACAGACACAGAGAGAAATTGGCCTAGGGGTCACCGAAAGCCAATGGTTGATGTCGTTTCTGGATTAATACCAAAAGTAGAATTAATGCCCCAAGAACCTACCTGATGCGCCGTGATTCACCATCCAAGGTCTTCCCCACCAAAATGTGAAGAATTCGCATCGCCCAAAATTGCCCGGGCCCCGCTTCTTTCTTTATTGAACTTTGAAGTATGTTTTTATTTCCGGCAACAGGTCATCGAGGGAGACTTTCCCTCATCTGACTATCGTGAGGGAAAATGTTCACAGTTGTAGCACTTTTCCCAGAGACTCCGCTTTCATCTCCGGTAATCAAAAGCATGGTCGCATCACTGCCTTTTATCGCTTTCCCCGTCCAATGACTCGTGATTCGCTATGGACCAGATGCTCTTTCTTAGTCTATTGTAACTTGCTACCTTGTGAAAATACTTGGTGTTGGAGTCTCCAGATTTAAGCCAAGTGGCTCTACTTCGTAGTCTCCACTCATTCTCTTGAGAAGTAAGAATAGTATTCCGATTTGATTCCAGCAAATGTAGACTGTCCGCCTCCTCTGTCGATAATGCGGTTGTAGTCGATTTTATAATAGCTTGTTTAATCCTGCTATCCAGCGAGTCTAGACGGGCCTGTTCCTCTGATTTCTTTGAGTGGTACCACGATTTGGTGGAAACCTTCAGTGCTTTCATCTTCCATACAAGGCGCCGTTGTGCATTAATCTCAGAATTAAAACAAGGATCACACCAAACTGTATTTACCAAAACATTGAAGTCTGTCTCAAGATTCCAGTTGTGATTAAACTTGAAAGGTGAAGTTATAAATACTTGGCCTGAAGTCCCATCCGGTAAAGGATGGGTGCATGGTCGATAAGTAGGAGATCAACCCACGATGCCGTAAAATGGAAGAAGATACTTTCAGCCAATGAAGAATCGATCTTAATCTTCTAGCCATGCATACCGTCCCCGAAACACCATTTCTCCATGTGGGGACGAGTTGGTTTGGCAGGATATATGTGAGCTTATTAGTGCCAAATAAATTTCTGTAGAATGCTTCATTAGCTCCCGGCGCATAGCTACCCCCCCAATTCTCAGAAGCCGATAGGATAATATTAAGGTCCCCACCTAAAATGAGAGAAGGTAAGGAGAGAATTCCGTCCGCCGTTTGTCCGTAATCGCTACTGGCCCGCGGCAAGGGCCGTAGAAGGTTAAGAAATGCACCCTCTCGGTTGCAAGGCAATGTCCTAGTAAAGTATGCCTCCAAAGAGACAATGTAGGTTCTAAATAAAACCGCTCCCACTTTCACCAATAGACCACCGTAATTACCTAAGGAGCCACCACCACAAGAACCATGATGGTCCAAGTGGAAAACAAAATCTCCGGCTTTCAAGATCAGCAGCCGCTTCAAGTAAGAAGATAATATCCCGCTTTGCACGCCCAAGAAACTCCCTCGAAGAGGCAAATTTCTCTGAAAGAGGCAGCCTTGAGAGTGCCTCCGATCCCTCGGATGTTCAGGGAGAGCACAATCATTTTTTAGAGCGTGCTATGGCCTTCAATGCTCTAAGGGCCTTTTCTTCCTGTATGGGTAAATCTGAAGCACTTTGGGCGGAATTTAGGAGTTCTTTTTGTTTTCTGGAGCTTCTCGTCTGTAGCGGGGAGACTTCTGTTCCAATGCCTCTCGACCATATTAATGCCTTTTCAGCTTTCACCTGTCCTGGAGTGGATGTGCTTCCAGCTTCAACACTGGAGCGGATGAGCTCTTTCCCTCTGTAAATAGCCAGTTGTGGACCGCTTCCAGGCACAGAAGCAAGTGGGTTCGAGGAAGCCATCTCATCTAGTAAGTTTGTGTCCACATCTTCGGTCTGTCCAAAACCAGGAGGTTCCAAGGGAAAAATATCAAGGTCTGCAACAGTGGGGGGAGAGGCAGGCACCCTGTCCAAAGTGGGGATAAGGGGTGATTCGGCCGATGGCTGTGAAGGAGCACAAGGTAAATGTTGTGGTTTCTTAACCTGGATGGAAGTCGGTTCAGTGCCTCTGTTTGTCAGCCAAGGAAAATTATGAAAGGAGCATTTTTCAGCCTCTGTGAAGGTCGAATAAAGTATAGGGCAGGTCTGGATAACTTTGAGCAAAGGTGAGTCTATAGGTTCAATAACCGAGCTAGTAAAAGGTGTGGGGGGCACCTCCAGAAAGTCAAGGGAAGGATCATGATCCACATATTCTGGTGGGTTAATAAGTAGATCCCTTTCTTCAGCTTGTTCAAGAGTGGACTTACCTGGACAAGAGCGCCAAAGGTGTCCTGTTTCCCGACAGTTATCGCACCGAAAGGGGATCCCCAAGTAGTCCAGGGATTGTTGGTGCAGACGTCCTCTCCAGGAGATCTCTATAGTTTCTGGCAGACCTGTAGAGATGTCCATCTCTACCAGGATTTTCCCCATTTTCCTTGAGGGGCAGGTCAAGAGATTAGAGTCGAGTAATATGAACTTACCAAAGAGAGTCACCAATTGCTCTATAAGCCTCTTCATTCCAGAAGTGGAGGGGAAGGCCTGGGAGCAAAACCCACAGATGTCTTTGCTGGAAGTATTCTGTGTCCGGGTTAAATGCCAGCCTCCAGCGCTTAAGCATGGGACTGCTTCCATCAAAAACCCAGAAAGTAGAGAGGAGAAGGGATGCATCTTCTGGTGTCCTGCAATGGAATCCAAGCCATCCTCTCTTGAGGTAAATTGTTTCAGGGGAATATCCTATGAAAGGCACCCAGTTACTGTTTATCCAGTCAACCAACTTCTGTGTACATAAGCTCTTGTATGATAGACGGCCTACAAGGGAGCAGGTAGACATTTTGCAGAGATTTTCAAACCCTACTCCATCCCCCAGCACCAGACGGGAAATCTTCTTTTTTGCCTTCCAGACCTTTCTACCAGCAGGAACTCTATGTGTTGTGTGTGGAGCTTTAAGAGTGTCTGTTACAGTGGGTTGTGAAGAGTAAGTTTGATGCTGAGCTCTAAAATCTCTAGCTGGAGGTATGTCGCCATCCTGGACCTTTGAAGTAGACAGTGGAGGGGCTTGTGTGGTTAAAATCTTTTTTGTTAATGGAGTCAATGCGGGTTGGGTCAGTCTCCTGGCTGAGAGGAGGTCCACTTTGTCGAAAAACCCTTCCTGTTCCCAAATGATCTCGTCGGTAAGAGGCATCAAATGATTGGTCAGTGAGTCCATAAGGACGACTATGTGGTCCACCTCCTTAACGCTAGGGTGTGGGTCAGTTCAATCTCAGATCAAGGAAAGCTGTTGTGTGACTGTCCGGGAATCAGGTAAAGTGGAAGCAAGTGGTCCGTGACAAGGTTCTGTAAAGGAGGAGCGAAAATCAGGGCTGCCCTCTCCCGGATAGGTCTCGAATAGAGTGTTGTCGGTCAGTATGGCCAGGAAAGTTTTAAATAAATCAGAGAGAGTGCAGGGGAAGAGTGTAGTGAGTACAGGGGAAGAGTGTAGACCGGGTCCAGTCCAGAGCAGTATATGACAAAAACTGTAAGGCACAAGAAGACTAAAACTGTGCAAGGACTAAAGGGAGAGTCAAGTAAATCAATAGCCGCTTGGCACACAAGCTAATGAGAGGTTCCTGTCAAGTAAGCCGATAACCGATAACACTCAGATCATCTAATCCTAACTTGACTTTGCTATCGAGCAGGTGAAGTGTGATGTCCGGGTCCAGTCTAGAGACAGTAGAAGACATAAATCTGAGAGGCAAAGAAGTCTAAAACTATGCAAAGACTATAGCGAGGGTCAAGTAAACCGTTAACCATTTGGCACACAAGCTAATGAGTGGATCCCGTCATGGAAGCCGATATTCGAGAGCACTTAAAACAAAGAATCCTGTCGCCCATGTAGAAGACCAGGGGTCTGCTGGGTCAGTAAAGATGTGGGGTCCTTTACCCAGGTTCTACTCCCCTGGAACGCCTGGCGTCCCTGGTTCGCTCCATTCCCGCTTAAAAATTCGAATCGCCTGGTTCTCCCGCTTCATATGGACTTGACTGACTTCTATTCTATCAAATATCAACACACTTAACATAAAAATAAAAATAAACTCTCACACATAATAAAATTAAAATAAACCATCCCAAAAAGACATGATGTAGACTAACACTTATGATACAGACTAATAGAGTGTTGACCAATTTATACTATATATTTAAAAAATTAAATATAATTTTAAAAATATATTATTAAAAAGAAATTAATAAAAAACTATACTTTAAGTAAATAGATTTAACTTAATAAAATATTATTTAAAAATTAAATTTAACACGGGTCAATGAAAATTACTAGCACAGATCCATCTTAACCTCTAAACTATCAAGCATCCATATGGATCAAATCCCTTTAGGTGCAAACCTTTAACATTTCCTCAAGTTTTGCACTCTAAAAAAGGTTTTCACCTCAAGAGATTTAATCCCTCTTAACCTTTGATAAATCCAGGTTTAATACATTAATATTAAAAACTATAAGAAAACTATACTTAATTAAGTGTTAAGTTTTTAGAATGATGTCATGTTTATTTAGAATTTGTGTTTTCAAAACTGTATTGAATTAATGAAAAATTGTGATTCCAAAATGATGTGTGGAAAAAGTCCAAATTGTAGAATGTTTAATTTAATTTCGTTTAATAATAAAAATAATGAAATTCTAGTTTAACCTAAATAAAAGCATTGTTATTCTCTTCCCAAGATATTGGTTAGCCATCCCTACCACGAGTTCATATATTTAGTGACCAATATCCTCATGTTAGGGAGGCGGCCTATCTACTTACTCTTTCAGATGTAACTGTGTATTTCCCTTTACGAAGGATGTCCTTAATGGAATGGTCTATAAAACACCGAACTTATTGGGATTGTGGGAAGAAAGAGATTACCTATGTATGAGAGTGCTTAAGTGGGAGGAAATGAGTAGTTGATGGTCATTATTGGGAAGGCGTAACTTATTAAACTTCACACGCCCCCAAAAAAGTTTTTGTTTTCTTTTGTGTTTTCAAACTTAATTTAGTCGCGGATTGCATGAACTATGGTGTGACTGTGAAAATCACTATAAGCACATTAAATATCCTTGTAGAGAGGGTAACTTAGAATAAAACGAATGTCTTCAATCTCCTCTAGGTTGCATAGAATAGTTTTTTTTCCCCGAGTTTTTTGAAGTGTTCATTTGTTATTTTCACTATGCATCATAGAGTTAGTTCTAATATTGTTGTGTAATAGGCCTCTTAGAAGGAAATAAGCCTTATCTTCAATCTCCTCTATGTTGCATAGATTATAGTGTTCTTCTTTCCTTTGGAGTTTTCATAAGGGTACATTTGAAATCTTGGCTACAAACTTAATATTTGTTTCTTAGTTTGGTTGTGCACATTAAAATTAGTTTTTAATTTTGAAACTTGTAACCTTAGTAGGGTAGGAAGGCTTTTCAGATAGTTTTTTATAATAACATGTCTCTCTTTTGTCTTTGATATTTGGAGATTATTTTAGTTCTTTTGGTGCTTGTTTTCTATTGCAAAACTAATAGCTATGTGGTTATTAGTTGTGAAAATAGTATTTATATTGTTTAACGAAGTTTATGGTTGCTTATATTAGAGTTTGATTTGATAATAACTTAGTTGAAGGAGAAAAAGTGTCAACATATTTTTCATATTCTTTTTTATTATTATGGCCTGTTTTTTTTCATAATTTTTATTATCATTTTGATCTACTAGTTTTATTTAACTTTCTTTCACTTTTACATTAAACACTCTAGTTTTTCTTTGAGCCACATACTTGTAAATATTACATCATATAAGCATGTCTCCAATGCATCTTGTCAAGGCTAATAAGCATAATACCCATAAATTGGGTCTGTCACATTCTTAAGAGAATTTTCACTTATGATAGCAACCTACAAAAACGATATGTAAATTTAAATACAAATCTTCAAAACCTAAACAATGTGTCAAATATCAAGGTCTAATGATTTACCCTTCCCTAGTGACAATGATAATAAGGATTCACATAACAATGAACAATTGGTAATAATGGACAAGGCTATCATGCATGGATGTATTGTCAATATTCAAATATTTTGTAGTTCTTACTAGTGTTTTGTTGAACTTCACTAGAAAGAACATCATACTTGATTCATTTATCTCCGTTTGCATTTCATTGGTGGTTGACATATGTTCATATTAATATCAAAAGATTAACTGAATAAAGGACTACATTTTCTTTTCCCATTTTAGTAGTTTTTATGTCAAATTCAAATGTCTCAAATTTTTCCCGAGAACATGAATTCACAAGGATCACTAGATGTGTAAAATTCTTCTATTTCTTGCTTATAAAAATCCTTTGTTATCACATCCATCATTTTAAATTTTTTCTTAGTTCTACACCGCGTCTTCAATCAAATTTTCTCCATGGATAGTTATATAATTTTAAAAAATGTACTACAAATTTGCTTCTTGAAAAAAGATAAATAGCCTTTATCACAAAAGGGGAACTAATCATACCAACAATCTCATAAATTTCAAGGCCTTCACAACTAGATTTTGTTAAAGGTAAATTATTATGCACCTCCATATCATGCATTTCATGTAAATTCTAGTTAGTAATGAAAATGCTACTTGACTAAATCAAAGCACTTGAATGTGACCATTTATTCAGTTCAAAAGTAACAAATTATATAGAGGAATTACTCAATAACATATTTTAATAATCCATATTACCAAAAATTTAACCACGAGACTTGTTTCTTGTTTTGTTCCCTATTCTTCTCTCATTCCCACCTTGACACTACATTACTAATCAATTTTATATCTATAATATAATCAAAGAGGTTTCAATGTTATTATCCCTTGAAAACTCTAGCCCCAT